>JARJHM010001533.1:0-22520 GCA_033356055.1 Carex pumila | reverse complement strand
ATCAGCAGTTTAGGTCTCAGTTGGTAATAAGATAATGTAAGGACACTTTATAAGTTTCTTGAATGGAACGGACAGTATATGACCTTTTTTTTAATTGATTGCTGCAGGAAATGATTAATTGATAATGTTTCTAGCTATATTTTTCACACTTGAAATTAAATATTTTCAACAAGTTCTTGATAATTTCACTTGGTCGTTTTAATTATGAAAAATCAAATGAATAATTAACTACCATTAATATAAAGAAAATACATTTTAGTTAAAAAAGCTATATATCAATTAAGTTTTTTGGTAAATATGAACCGTCACTGATAGTATCAGATCTATCGGTGTTCTAGAATAATAAGGAACTGTCACTGATAATTAATTATAATGAACAACACTATCAGTGGCGATTTTGTTTTAAGAAACCATAACTGATAGGTCCACATTATTTACAGATTTAATTGCCACCAGTGATTACCATTGACGGTTCAGTGTTGTTCCTCACATCGATTAGACATTATCGATGAACCGTCACTGATGATTGCCGCACTGTCTGGTGGGCCCAACCGCACTGTCTGTTGATGAACTGCAAACATCCCCACACTGTCCTTGCACCATAACTACCATAACTGTCTTGGGGCAGGCGGGGGGGCGGGGGGGGGGGGGGGGGGGGGGGGGGGGGGGGGCGCAAAAACTGCATCATTTTTTTAAATATTAATATCTACACATGAAAGTATCATATCTATGCACGGAAGCATTTATACCTATGAGATGTTTTTTCGTAAATTATTATCTTTCCAACCAAATCTCTCAAACATTATCGCACCATAAATATATGTGGGTGACTACTATAACTAAATTGTGGGGGGACCATACACGTTTCTAAAAATATTAATATTGCCATAACTATTGGGGGGACTGCAAAACTTGATATTTTTTTACATATGGCGTTAGGTGACGTTTTAAAGTATTAATATCAAGTATTTATACATATGCATTGAAATATTTATTTGTATAAATATTGTACAAAGTTTAATTTTCAGACGTTCAATCATATCAAGTTGTACCTCAAGTATTAATATCTTATTTTGCAAATATTAAAGTATTTATTCCTACGAAGGTAACTATTTTTGTGGACAATTGAAGAAAGTTAATGTGGGGATACAGGGTCCCCACTACTTTTTTAGAGAAAGGTTCATGAGAGAATTACTGTGGGATTGGAAAAAGAAATGATTATAACAAGTTATGCATCAAAATATTAATATCTTATCTTCCAAGAATTTATATTTATGAAAGTTGACACGGAAATGAGTACGGGACTGAAAAAGAGAAACCATATAATTAGTGAGGATCATAATACAACATTTCTCTATTGTTGAAGCAAAAACAGAGATGGAACAGGAAAGGAGAACTTCATATAATTATTCTAAAATTTTAACCAGGAAAAAATTGCCAACAATTAAAATAATTCGAACCATGTTGTATTAATAATAAAAGTTCATTGTATATCCGAGCATCCAACTTTCCAACGCTAATAGGCTAAAAAAAAAAGACAAGGAGTAATGCTTGTACAAATAAGAGGAAGTACAAGAATTAGCAAGAATATTAAGGAAAAGAAGTTCTACTTGATGTTATATTCTTTTTCTTTATTTCTTCTTGTTTATTTGAATTGAGAAATACGATTTGCTTCGCTTCATTAAAGGCTAGACATTTCCTCTCTCATATATATATATATTTGGTGTCTCCTAGCATTGTTTCTTTTGTCCTAGGGAATATATGGTTATTGATTGGACCTTGAACATATGAACATGATAAATTAAGCTTGAACTATTCAATAGTGTACGTCATGCCGACATGCTAACGTCATATCATTCGGTCACAACAACAAAATGAGCATAACACGGGTACATACATGACACAAACTGGTTACACAAATTTTGGCATGTCGGACAGTGCTTACATGTGTTATATTTTATGCCTTTTCGGTGAAATGCGGAAAAATTGCTTAAACATAGTTATAAGTACAAATATATGGAAAAATGTCTAGAAATTAGATAATAAATTCAAGTAACTCTTTTTGTTTACAGCATGTGATTTTTTTTTTCTATATTTTTGATTGCTTGGTATAATTCAGGATATTCTACGTAATAAATAAAATATATGGAAAAGTATCTTAAAATAAGAAATAAGTTCAAGATATTTTTTTATAATTATTATTTTTGTCACTTCATTTTTCGGGCCTATTTTGGTTTCAAATTTATTCCAAAAATTTATAACATTCCAGATGTATATATAGTATTTTTGGGTAAAATTTGGGTGAAATGAACACCGTGTATATATGTGTCTCAGGCTGTATATTTTAATGCACTAATGAACATCATTGGATGTATATATCACAGTGGAAAAAAAAAACACTTTCCATTTATAAATGGAACAAATTAAACTTATTTGTTCAGAAAATTGAGATAATTGAGGAGTTAGATGAATAAATTTTATGTAATTTTATTTTACGATGAATATAATAATAATATTTTTTTTTTTCTATACAAATTAAAAATTTTAAGGATAAAATGAAAATTTTCGAAGACCTGTTTTTTGTTTCCGAACGCTGTCTCGACCCTTGTGACTTTGGTCTAGGGCTGTAAACGAATCAAATCGAATCGAACTTATTCCAGTTTGAGTTTGAGTTTGAATAAGATTCGAATCAAACTAGTTTGATTTGTTTCGATTCGAACTAATTTTGAATTGAATTAATTGCGAACTACAAATTTTTCGAATCGAAGTCAATCGAATTACGAACTACAATTTTATTTTGGGTAACCCTAGTTATACCAGTAGTTTATGCGAAATTAAGTTGTTGATAGAAGTTAAAATGCATAAATGTCAAGCTTTGATTTAATGGTAAAAAAATAAAAAAAATTATGTATAAAAGGTTTGTTGATTTAAAATCCGGATAGAGATCTTTTGTGAATATATATTAGATAAGTTGATTGGTAAATATACCAACAACTCAAAAAATAAGCGGAAGTTGATCACTGGGACATGACCCGCTACATATTTCATTGTACCACAAGAAATCTGGAGCAGCTGAAGTTGGAATTGTGGTGTTCACACTCTGTGTGACTATTTTGTGGCTTAAAGTAGAGCACACGTTATTGGCCTACTTTGGTGACATGGACTTCTATCGCCAAAGATTTTTGTTCAAGATTTTGCTTTATAGAAGAGTTCTATTAGTATTTTGTTATTCAAGACCTAGTAAATGAAAATAATGTTTTTGTCCTTACGAAATAAATTATTAACTCCTTGGAACCACTCGAATGTGTAGTCAATATAAAAGTACAAGAATTTTTCATGTTTATATATATACACACACACACTGTTTGAATAAAGAATTGTCAAATTATCAGGATTTCTTCTCAGAAACTCAAACACATGTTAGATTCATGGCAAATTGGCAAGTAGGCAACGACTTAGACCAGCTGGCATATGCGTCAACATTGACCCAACTATTATAATTAATGGGGTTACTTTAACGTATTTCGTCCTCTAAAATTTATAATATCATATTCACCCTTCTAAATTTCAGTTTCCTTTATATATATTTTTTGTACTCTTTCTTTTTTCAGTTTCACCTTTCTAGTTTCCTTTATATTTTTTTTTTGTTTCGTTTTATGTAAAATCTGACATCTTTGGCGTTATTAATCAATAGAATTTGGAACCTTGATTTTCATTTTTTTTTCTCTTAAAAAAAACTATAATCATGTACCAGAAAGAAAAATGTTCCTTCAAAATTTTCTGAAACCGAAAATAAAATACTAATTTAGTTTCTTTTTCTTAATTTTAATTCTCCTCTTTGTAAATTCCACGTTGTATATAAGCTATGATATGATATATATGTAAAATAGTGATTTAATTTTTTTTTCTCAAAAACAGTGATTTAAAAAATTAGTAAAATAGTAAACAAAATTCAAAACTATTAAATTTACATTTAAATCATGTTATCTGAATCGATTTGGATCAACCTTTTGAACATCAAATTTGAAACTATGAGTGTAAAATAATACACTCGCTTTACTTCATGAAACACAGTAACCAACTCTATATATAAATAAATAAAACATATTAACCGGACTCTACACACATATTATTTTTTGCACTACAATTTAGTACGATGGCTTCTTCATTTTCCATGGACTTGTACTTTTCAATATAAGTAAACATCTAGAACTACTGAAAAATCGAATGAAATGGATTGGTTATGGGGTCTATCACAATAATTTCTTGCATGAATTTGGGTGTACTATGTGTACTATCCAGATATATTACGCAATAGATATGAAATAAATTATAATTTTTGGGTCAATGATGCATGTGCAGGTCCTGGTCGTTGCCAACTTGCCAATTTGCCATAAGAAATGGAACATTTCCTTGCGGCCTTATATGGTAAAAAATCACAAGAAATTAGCAATAACCATAATTTTTATGGAGAGGGATAAGCTGAAATACTTTTCTCATGCATGCATTATTTTAGCATTATCATTGCCTCTCTGTCCTCATAGGAATAGAGAATATATGGTCATGGACTGAACCTCGATATATCATTGTACGTAAATTAAAACAATGTGTGTAAATCTTACAAAAACAAAATTTTAAATTAAAACAATGTATGTATATCTTTTAAACATACATTTTTAAATTAAAACTGTGTGAGATTCTTAACTTTTTTACACACACTTTGAGTTAATCTAGAGGAAACAAATTAAATAAAGTTGTAGATATTAAATACTCAATTCATTATTCACCAAGCAAGACTTTTCTGACACAAAAAATTAAGCGGCAATACCATGAAAAAGATACTGCATTTGTACGTAAAATTAAGCGGGAATACTTTTTATAATGTAGAACAATGCAGCTCTGATATGGCTTTCCTCGTACATTCATAGTTGATGTGACTATACTACTCAGTAATGGAATGTTTCCTATTGGGATCCTCAAAGGGGTTACTAATTAAGGATGGCTGTGTAGAATATGGTTCTTGGTGAATCGGGTCAGATACCGCCTTTAAGTGACCCGCTACAGTAATATATTCCCGGATACTGAGATGATGAGCCATGCATGGAAGGTTGTGGTTGTGGGTCCCTGTGTGGTGAGTTTGTTTCGGCAGTATGTATACATATGGAGCTAGCAACGACAACGAGGAACAAATTAATTTGTACAGAATTTTAACAACTTTGAAATGTTGCATCGGTAACAAATAAACTATGGATCCATAAATTGAAATATTGATGCAAACAATTTTAAATAGCACTTGTTTAGATTTAGTGCTATTATATGGTCAATCCAGCCATATAGAATTTTGTAAAAAGGATCTCTATTATACTCTTCCTGGACTCGGTAAATGAAGATCTGTTTTTCTGCTTGTGAAGGAACCCATTCGCAATGTTGGGAATGTTATCTCTTTATTTTACATTGATGTAGCCGATCGAGGCCAGCATATATATTTTCACATATCAACTTCAGAACTGACTTATACTCGAGTTGTCTCTTATAAACTACTCTCTTTGTTTGTTATCAGCACTGACACTTAATGTTGGACTGTGTTGTAATATATATATATATATGCTCATGCTGCTCGTTATTTAGTTGTCTAAATTCGAATTTTAAATGTTCAGTTTAGTTCCTATGATGAGGTAGCATGTCTGTCTGTCCGGTTTCTCTCCTAACCTAACCTGGACGAATTAATGAGATCAAAATTTGGGGTATCCATTGCTTGGGAAGAATGAATGCTTGTAATTTTCTAAAAACGTAATGCCTCTAGCATATTTGAAAATACCGACGAAATATTTCAATTGAAATGTTAATATATTACAAACAATACAAAATAGATACATGATCATCTCCGTTTTCCTCATTTAAGCATATAAAGCTTAAATAGAGCATTTATCATTCCATAATAAATTGTTGTAGTTTTTCAATATTAATTAGTTGAATTTCAACATTTTTTTTATTCTAAGAAATTAAAAAGACTTTTATTATTAATTTCTACAGCTATTTGGTTCCCCATAATAGAATTTATGTTCATCGGTCTCTTCATTAAGAACTATATATATAACAGGCACCGATCTTTAGTAATCTGATTTATCATCCTCTCTTACTAAGTCACAAATTTTAAAATTATCATAACCATTTCTTGTCTTGTAGAAAAGTTTGAGGACTGTCATATATACTGCTTTATAACCACCATCGCCTAGATGATGACCATAGTGACAAATGGATTATTCGGGTTCGGTTCGATGGGCTCAAAAATTCATGATTCGAAAATAAGTCGGGTATAATTCAAAATTATCCGGACTAGAGATCTCAGTCCTACAAGAGAGGAAAAAAAAACCAAAAAAAGAAATATATGTTGGAAAAATTTCGTGAATTATTCAGATTTAATTCGGTCAAAGTTTGGTCAACTGAATAATTCGACATTCGGTTTGGCATCACTAGAAAAATAAATTATTCGAGTTTAATTCGGATTTAATTTGCGAATGTTGTAATTATGACTATGGTAATGACGGCTTGCCATGCTAGTCTCCGCGCTATTATCTTGTGATTAAAAGCAACAAGTGTTCCAATGTTCCAATCAATTTATCAAATTCAAAATTCCAGCCTTTCATTTAAGTCCCTCGAACTGGAGAAACTTACCAAATTCAGTACATTTACTTTGTTCTGGTGATTATAAGGCCGCAGGTGCACCCCCTCGTAAACCAAAATATGCTCACTGGAAAAAAAATAAAAAAAAACGAAAAGGGCTAGACCCTTGTTTTCTTCTTCAAAAATAAATAAATAAATAAATAAATAAATAACAATAACACTACTATTTCCAAACACGCCCAGTTTTAGTTACCAAAAATCAGGCCAAGTCTAATTTAATCTAAATCCAGCTCAGTTAAATTGATATATATAGGACGTGTAAGTTTATGCTATATATATAGTTCTCAAAGAAAAATGAATGATTTATTTAAAAAAAAAAAAGACATATCCTACCTTGTTATGAACAATTAATACATTTTATTCGATTGTGACGACGTATTTTAAAATTATACACAACATATATATTTTAATCGAAAATATTAACAACATATTTCAATTAAAATGTTATCCTGTTACAAACAATACATAATGCGCCGGACTTTTAAAAATATTAAGAAAATATATGTAAAATATCATTCTTTCAAATTAACTTGCGATCTTGAATATGAAAAACTAAATTTGGATCAAGGTGTAAAAGATACACCTTAATTAATTTTTACAAATAAAATTAAATTATGAGCAGTACTTGAAAGAAAATTGAATAAAGTAACAGTTTTCTCTAAAGTAACACAAAGGTTAACTTATAATCCAGACGTTCATGTCAAGGTTGGAAAAAATGAAACCAAGTCTTCTGTTGAGACGGTCCAGATCCAAACTCAATCTTTGAGTTGCTTTAGAATAAATAAAGTTGTACATATTAAATGCTCAATCCGCTATTCAACCAGCGAGCGAGCGAGACTTTTCTGACACCAAAAATTAAGCGGCGGCAATGCCTGATGAGAAAGATACCGCATTTCCACTCAAAATTAAGCGGCAATACTTTTTATGGTGCATGTAGAACAAATGCGGCTCTGATACCGCTTTCCTCGCACATTTATAGTTGATGTGACTGTACTCCTCAGTAATGGAATGTTTCCTATTGGGATCCTCAAAGAGGTTACTAATTAAGGATGGCGGTGTATAATATGGTTCTTGGTGAATCGGGTCAGATACCACCTTGCAGTGACCCGCCACAAATATTTTCCTAAAATTGAATGCCATAATTAACAACAATATATGTCCATACTCTCACAATAAAAAATTGCAACAAACAGTTTTTAAAACATAGATCACTTGAAACGGAAATCTCTTCGTTTCTTTTTTCCTTCCCAAAAGGTTTTCCGGGGATAATCAAATTTGCCAATGAAGATTGATCTGAGTGACCTATAAAGCATCAAGGTATGGGGAGTAAGTAGATTGATCTCAACTGGGGTCACGACCCTTCTTGGTTCTGTTATCACGGTTGGTGCTCGATTGATTCTTCCATATTGGACTAGCCCATATATTGCACAGCCCCTCCCAAATTTCTACATTCTTGCACCAAATTGGAGGATGCTGCTTCCATACCTCCTTATCTTGTTGATATTTATCACCCAACACGCTCCTTGTATCGGAGAGACAACGGCTGTATGCCTCTACAGCTATTCCCTCAAAGACATCAAGGCACCGCCCGACATCTTCCCCCTCTTTCCATGAATATCGCTGCAAGAACTGCCTTAAGATTTCTAACCTGACCCTTGATGGAAACATGTTGTAAGACCTATATGGTCCTGGAAGGTTCGCCAATGTTAGAAGCCTTACTGTGGTGAAAAAGGCACCGCCTGAGACTCAGAGAGGGCTTCGTCAAGAGCTTCAATTTTCACTGGAGCCGAGTGTGCTTCGTTGTCATTTTCCATTGGGCTTGGTTCCAGCGGTGTTTGCCTGGAACTTCGAATCTAACTGACTCAAGAACGAAGGCTAAATTTTACAAGAAATTGTGAAATGTGATTGATTTGGGAATTGGAAGCCGAGCTTGCGCCGAGAAACGAAGAGACGAAGAGGGTTTATGCTTTTTGTAAAAAGGTTTTTGGGGGAAAAAATCTGCTGTAGGTCCAAAGGAATAACAGGAATCTGTCATTTGGATTCCAACCGTTGATCTTTGTTAAGATCACTCATGAAAAAACTAGTTCATTAAGATTCGTGTATGAGAAATTTGAACGGATGGGATCGGAATAACAGGTTCCTGTTATTCCATTGTCTAACAGCAGATTTATTTCCGTTTTTGGGAAGTGAGAATGAGAATTGAGGAGTCTGGATTAATGAGACGAGACTAGACTCGCTAGTCGCAACACGACAAAAAAGAAAACAGCTCCTTTTACCAATTTATTTAATAAGACCAACCCAATTACCCAAACTTTGTTGGGCTTGAATAGGAAAAATGCCCATAAGATCTTCATACTGGATGGCCCATTTCATTTACCAGTAAAATTATACACGAGTAGATCTTACTAATGACACAAGCTTAATAAAAATACTAATTCCTAAACTAGCATTTTCATTTTTGGTACATAACAGTACATTTTTATTACAGTCTATACTAACTTTGAGACTTCAAAATCACTGTCTCCATCATCCAGCGTAGTCCCAGGTGGCAAGCTGTGTAAGGGTGTGCTTCCTACAAGAAAAAAAATTAGAAGCAGTAAGCCGTAATTTCTAACTTTGAAAGCTTAGAAGCAGCTGATCCAAGAAAAATAGAAAATTTTAACTGAACGTAACTACCCTTTTGGGAACCATATAAAGGAGTCATTGCTCTCACTAATAGAAAAAAATAGAAAAAATAGAAAAAATAGAAAAATGACTACCTTAGGCTCGAAAATGGGGCTCTATTTCCAGCAGGAGGGTATTATTGGGCAAATAATTCAAGGACTAATGTGCTACTACTTCTAGAGAGAGTCTGACAAGCTTGCTTGAAAGGCACTACAGTAGGGGTGTAAACGGATCGGATAATATCCGATTTCGTTCGAATCCGAATCCAGAAAAGTACTTAAATTATCCGATCCGTATCCGTATCTGTATCCGAAAAATTATAACGGATACGGATACGGTAAGACCACTATCCGATCCGTATCCGACCGTTTACACTCCTATGCTACAGCCTTGCACATGAAGGTACCAGCAATGTCCTAGCAAAAAAATTTCCCTCATTTTTTCACCTCCTTAAAGACTGTTTTTTTATATTCTGTTTTTACTATCATACTTTCATGTTTTTCAGCTTTCATTTTTTTTAGGCTCAATTGTTTTGAGCATTTTTCTATTTAACAGTATGGAGCAATATGAGAACCATTGGTATCAATATGAAGGAAGAATAAGAGAAACACATGTAAATAGGAAAATGTGTAAGAACTGTCAAACTGGACAAAATCAGAAACCTATTTCTTCTTAACAGCTAAACCCAAATATTTAAGAGGATTTGGCTTAAATTCCATACATAATAAGGTGTCATTTTGGCACAAGTATAAATTAGGATGACACTGTTTTGAAGTAAATTGTTTGACTTGTCCTGAGAAGATAAGTTCAAAGAAGACTATCTATCACACACATACTATAAAAGTACAAATACAAAAGTCTGAAAGTGATGCCTTTTTTTTTTTTTTTTTTTTTTTCTTAATTGCCCCTGGTTGTTTTCTTTTTTGAAATTTTTTTAGAATTTTTCAAAACAATGTTTTTCATAATTTTTTATTTTTTAATATTTTTTATGACTGTTTTGAAAAATTCTAAAAGAAATAGTAAATTAAAAAAAAAATACAAAATTTGATCTCCATGCACATTCTAGTATGGAAAACATATTGAGTGCTTCAGATCGACCATTTAGATATTAAAAATGCAAAAATGACTTATAAGCATATGTCTTCATATGCTTATGAAAGTAGAGTAGTTAACCCCTCTCTCTATATATATATGGCAGTATAACATAGTTAGACCACATGTATATCATTGTATAGCAGAAATGTACATATCATTTTCAAACTTTCATTAACTGTAAGTACGTATTAAGAATTTATAAAGAAATAGATGCAAATTCACAAGGATCATTTGAGTCTACAACCAAACTAAGAATCCTTAGGTCAAATATATATTTATCCATTGTTTAGTATGATGATCGATCACAAATTACAAATTAATTAAGGTGGTCCTCTCCAATAGAGGTTTGATTTAAATGGTGGGGGCTAAACCCGGTCTGGTCTGCCTGTGTTCGTTACCCGACCGGACCGTGCCCGTGCTCCGGGTATGCACAGGTACGGGTTTGAAACATGCCAAATCCGATATTTGGAAAAAAAAACTCGGGCATACCTGGACCATTCTAAACCCTTGTCCGCTCGGACTGGTCCGCCTACACGTGAACCCGGCTGGGTTTAACCCCTGCCCGTGATCCGTGACCGTGGCCGTTTTTTTTTTTCAAATTTCAAATTCGGATTCTCCCCAAATGAATTTTAGTAATTTTGATTTATATTTTATTAGAACAAAAATTATTGAGTTCAAATATACAACCATGTCAAATGAATTTTAGTTTAAATGAATTTGGATTTATAATTTATTGGTTTACAAAGAAAAGAAAAGGAAAAAAAAAAAACAGAAAAAAAACTCGGACCAGATCGCCCCTGCCCCCCCTACCTGGACCGCCCTACCTCCTAACCCGTGACGGGCATGGGTTTGAAACGGACAGGGCATGATTTTTGAAAAAAAAAACCCGTGCTAACTCGGCCCGTTATACCCGTGTACCCGTGACGCCCATGCCTACCTGTGCCTGTGCCCGGTTTTGCTTGGCCCGTGAGCAAACCACTACCCTCCAATAGAAATGATGGAATTAGAAATGTATTAGATTAATTACAAACGTACACGAGTAACCTTAATGGAATTAGATTAGAGAAGTACAGAAGTTGAGAATAAAAAAGAAAAACAGTTGAAATTAATAACTATATATATATATATTTCCAAGACAGATGTGATTCTAGGTTTCAATGTTTCATTAATATATGAGGAGAGATTAAGTTACAACATTTTTTGAGTTACAACAAGTAACAATAAGCATTATTTATATTTTCAAAGTCCAAATCGTCGATTCAAACCGTTAGATGTGATCTCTACAATAAAATGTGCTCGGAGACCAAATTTTACATTTTTTGGAATTTTTTTACTATTTATTAAGGCTGGTACAAAAACTAGTGAAATTCATACCATTGAATTTTGTATCCATCTTAATAAATAGTAAAAAAATTTCAGAAAATATAAAATTTGGTCTCCAAGCACATTTTATTGTAGAGATCACATCTAACGGTTTAGATCGACGATTTGGACTTTGAAAATGTAAATAATGCTTGTTGTAACTCAAAAAATGTTGTAACTTGATCCCTTCTCTTAATATATATATGAGATATATCCATATTTTATTTAATTCTCCCAACGGAGTCCAAAGGCACTCGCAATGTGATTCACACTACGTACACATTCGATTATTCAAAATCCATCTGATGCACGTACGCTATCGATTCAAAGAATTAAGTGGTGCATGAATCACGAGGTTGAACAGCTATATTGTCCTATGTCTGTGCACCATGTGCTCCGCTGAGAAAGTAAGTGGTCTTTAATTTCCTCAAAAAGAAAAAGAAAAAGAAAAGTAAATGATCTGTCGGGCTTGGGCTTTAATTTTCTGCCCACATTTTTATTTTATATATCCTCCGAGGCACAGCGCGCTGGTCAACAAGAGATGTATTTTTTTTTTTTTTTGAGAAGACAAATTAAGTCATGATCGAGCTGTCAAGCAACTTTATTTTCCCACTAGCCTTATCCTGCGTCTATTCTGTCAATATTTCTCACCTGTTTCGTATGTACAACGTTGTACCTTATTCGGTCGGTGCTGGTCAATTAGTCCAGCCATGTCCCCCTGCCCCATGCTGCCATGCACCATGCCTCTTTATTTGAGAGGGGGTTGTATTATATAAAAAGTTCTAACAAATATTAAAATTCAATTAAATTTCAATATATATAATTAAATTTTAAAACTATATCAGCAGCTTAGCACTTCTATAGTCTATGTCCATATTAAAATATGCTTGGAGGCTAAATTTTATTTGTTTTGATAATTTTTATTATTATTTTAGATAGTTACAAAATTATTGTTCCTAAACAATTCAAAAATTGTGATTTTGTATCTATCAGAAATTGGGATGAAAACGGAGCGGATTCGGAGCAGATAATGCTGATCCTGTATTCGTATCCGCCTTACAATGAGCGGATATGAATATAGATACGGATAATAAATGGATGTCAAAATTCAAAATCAAATCCTTCATAAACAGATACAGATAAGGAGTAGATAATATAAGAATACGAATTCAAATACAGATACAAAACGAATAATTATCGAATAATTGAGTTATATAAACTTTATGATACATATACTAATTAAAAAAAATCCAAATATTAAAATAAATAAATAATGAGGAGGGTTCCAATGCCTCATTTTTTTTATACCTCATCATACCTTATATTTTATATCTGCATTTTCTTCATATTAAAAGTCTAAATTGTCGATCCGAACCGTTCAACATGATATCCATACTAAAATATGATTAGGGATGAAATTTTATATTTGTTGGAATTTTTTTGCTATTTTTTAAGATGGGTAGAAAATCACTGTTTTTTGAACGGTTC
Organism: Carex pumila; assembly: GCA_033356055.1. Classification (NCBI taxonomy): domain Eukaryota; kingdom Viridiplantae; phylum Streptophyta; class Magnoliopsida; order Poales; family Cyperaceae; genus Carex; species Carex pumila. The sequence continues at coordinate 9,227 of JARJHM010001533.1, read as the reverse complement.
AAAAACAGTGATTTTGTACCTATCTTAAAAAATAGCAAAAAAAATTCAAAAAATATAAAATTTCATCTCCATGCATATTTTAGTATAAATATTTTATTGAACGATTTGAATCGACAATTTGGACTTTGAAAACGAAAATATAAAATATGAGGTATAATGAGGTATGAAAAAAAATGAGACATTGGAACCCTCCTCATAAATAATTTAGTTTATAATTTAATTAAATACAACAACATAATTTCAGCAGTGACCCATTGCACATAAATTAAGTGCTACAGAAGCACTTGAATAGTATACAATGTCAATAATACAAGTCTATTTTGTGAAAAACTAGCTTTTGATCTAGTGACTAAAGCATATAGTCTCTATGTGAGAGGTCATGGGTTCGAAACCCGGATGAGGAAAATCCTTTGTTGTAATAACAAGGATATTAAATAGTTGGGTGACTCGACCTCCAACTTTTACTCAAAAAAGTATTTTTTATGATCCATTCCGGATATGTTCTTAATATGTTAATATGTTAGTCCCACAATAGTAGAATAAACATGATCCAAGAGTATATAAGTCTCCAATAAAATTCACACTTCTTTGTTGATGCAGTTGAATAGTATAATATAATATGAGAAGGGTTCAAATGTTTTCATTTTTTGTGTCACCACCATGTCTCTATTTTTTAAAACTTTAATAACTCAAAATTTAAAACTTAAAAGTAAAAATAAAACCGTTAGATGTGATTTATGTTATTTTCTCTATGAGCTTTAAAAAATTATGACATTTTAATTTTGTTTTAATGTGAATCAATAGATTAAAAAATTAACATCTAGAAATCATCCACATTAGTGTATTTTTTACGAGCTCTTGATGACAATCAAAATAAAATTGAAATGTCATAATTTTTTACACGTGCACAGGCGATTCGGTTCCATTTTTGTTGGTCACCTTTTACAATCCCCATAATTTGTATACGGATGGAAATTTTTTAATTGTGGGTATTTTCATCATTGTAGGGTGGTTGTCTTACAAAAAATTATCTTCTCTTAGCTCAAGTTGTGGTGTTTGCTGTAAATTTCGAAACATTTAAATACCGATCTATTCAATTGTTTATCGGCAATTTAAATATACTAGAAAACATACATATTGAATGGAAGATAAATGCAATTTGCTCCTCATACATATTTCATAAAAACAGACACTCAATGGTACAAATCCAGAATAACTGAAATACTGAATGGACTCAACAAGAAAGCAAATTTGGTACAACAAATGAAATGTGAAAACCTAACAATCGATATGAAGGCTCACTTATTCATAACCACGGTAGACTTGTCGACTAATACATGCACCTCATCAAACTAACTCGAAGTGCTCCATGCGTGGACAGACGCACAAGCTTAGCTAGTCAGGCCCATCTTTATACCGGAGATGGTCACCTTACCCTTGCCAACCCTTGGCACAAGTGTCACCTCGATTGTCTCATTACCATTGATTCCAAGATCATCTATCACCTCAGTGAGACCAAACTGGGTGCTAGTTTCAATGCCCATGCCCATCTTATCGTGCTTGTGCTTGTGTGGTACATGAGTGAAGCTACCAATGAATTCACGACCAGCCGGGGCAACAATCTCGTGATTGTTAGCATTGACAAACACGTCGAACTTGACACGAATATCCCTGTCATATTTTATACCACTGATCTTTAGTACTTCTTCTGTTAACTTCTTTTCCAGATCGCTCCTGTTCGTCTTTGGGCGCCTAACGGTTGTACGTACTGGTGTGTCTAGTACCAAGGGGAATTGTGCTTCCTTCAGGATAGGCCTGGATTCTAGGGACCTTGTTTTTGGCGTAACAGTGACTTGGGGCTTCTTGTCCAACCACTCGACCGGGACGTCTTGATACTGGTACCTCATCTGTCTTTCTGAATTAAGGCAATCAGCTACCTGTCATGATGATATAATTGAAAGTGTCAGTTAAGAACTATAGATCAATTGTTTATTTTCAAGCAATGAGAACAGATTAATATATTAGTTACGAATTTAAAAAGATATTATATTATAGTTGATCCGTTTTTCGTTGCATGTTAATCTCTCTATATATATACCGTAATTTGGACAAGCTCGGCATTCTCATCATAGAAGTAGAAGGACGCGTTTAGCCAATCAGGGTCACAGATGTCAATATTTCTCCTTCCAAGAGTCTTCCAGATGTTCCACATGCGGTCTACATTCGAATGGTGCGCATAAAAGAGTGGGTCCCGTCCGGCAGAGTACAAGTCCCCCATGTCCTCACGGTTGGGCTGGAGCGGATCACCAACCCAGTCATGAATTGTGTTGTGTGGCATGGCCTCAATGGAGCCTTGACCCGGGAGCTTTTTATCACCGGCCCTGTATGCATACCCGAAGAACGACTCCGGTGTGGAGCCGTTAGATCTCATCTGAACAGAGTGTAGGGAAGCTTAATTGTTAGCAATTATATATTACGTCCGAAGTATATACCCTATTTGGGATAAGAATAAGATGCATACTTAATTACATATATTTAAATAGCGTTAAAAAAAATTTCATCATATATATATACCTGCCGATACATGATTGTGAGATTATGCTCCACCATTTGTGATTCGGAGAAATTGTCATGACTACTGTTGTGCTCTTCTTTATCATTAAAATCCAGATCGACCATCTTAGGTGGCATGTGATCTGGGTTCCTGAACACGTTAAACATGGGCAACCTTGGATTTGTGTACATGGTCGGCATCTTCATCCCAGCAGCTGAGTCCCAATTCCAGTATGGCATCGCAAAAGTGGGATCATCAATCAAGCTCCCCAAAATCTTCTCAAAATAGTACAGATAGCAACGGTGAAACGGGAAGAAGAGCCAGGAGTCATGCACCTGGAGCTCTACATCAGGCAACCCTGCTTGGTCGTATGCACCGTCACAGTAAGCACAGTGTATCATGGCCTGTTGCCTGAAGCTGCGGGGGTCGTCAGCTGGCAATGCCTTCATGCGTCTGAGGGCTTCACTATACTTGTCAATGTATGCTTTGTCGACCAAATGTGCAGCCGGGCGCACTCTGAGCGGTGTGTCGAGTCCTGGTGAGGTAAATATCTTAGGCGCCTTAGCAGAACCGGGAGGACAACATGATGTGGGAACCGCACCTTCAGGAAGCTTAGCTGAGCCACATTTGTCAATTAGTGGGGTTTCTATAGGATTTGCTTTAGCGACATTTTTTGTGCTTACTGCCGCAGCGGCACCGTATATTCCACCCAGGCCGATCAGAACATCACGACGGTTCAGTGATGAGTCAGAGTCATCCTGGTTATTCGGATTTATAGCACTGCATGAGATGGCCGGATTGCGTTTATGGGTACGGATTGAGAGAGGGGATCGGGCTTGTGCTGGGAGGAAGGGGCACGAAGGGGAAGCCGGAGATGTTCTTTTAGCGGGGCAAGGTGGTTTAGTGATTAACAGAGAGAGAGAGGCCATGACAGTGTTTGAGTGTGGGATGGATTCCTTTGGGTGATCATAGGTTCACTTATATAGAGTTTCGGATGATCTCTAAGCTAGCTACGTGCATGGCCGATTTGCACGAGTTTCACGTGGGTTCACAGATGTTTCAATTATATATGTCATGAGTATCTTTAATTTTTTGTCAGATTTGTAACTCTTTATGCATGTGCAAACAGTTCGGAACTGTAAAAGCTAATATATATATATATATATCTGATATATTTCAACTATTATATATAATTACAAATGGTCACGATGAAAAAATATAATTTCTTTCTTATATTCATTTTGTATATTGTCAATGTTCAAATTTATTTATTCGGTCTTAATTTTATCAAAGAAAATATATATCCGAGTTTGTACCATGATAGTTGCTTTAATTTTTAATTTAAATTTTAATTGTTTATAACTATCAAGTCATTGAGGAAACTGAATGGAATCTCACAAAAATTAATCAAGCTGTTGTGTAAATTTGCATTAGAAGTGATGATCTTTGAGTGATAAAGTTACGGCCATAAATAATCATATTTTAGGTCGCAGTAGAATATTCAAAATATATGAAATTTCTGTATGTTTAATTTTTGTATCTTTTAATTATCTTATTTGAAATATAATAAATCTTAATTTTTTGCATTAATACTTATAGACTGTATATATAGCTTTCATGCAACGTTCTTTAAATTTAATACTTTGATATTTAATTTTACATAATAATTAAGAAAGGTACTTGTGATATTTCTATATAAGGGCTCATTTGATAATCATTTGAATAGCAAAAATAAATAAAATAAAATAGCGTGTTATTTCAACTGAAAAAGTTTGTCAAATGTAAATTAGATGGTTCAGAATAACGGTAGAATTAATTAATAAGCTAATTATCTGTTATTTAAACTAAAGGGTCATATAGAATATTATATATTGAAGTGTGCACTAAATGATTATTATTACTATTACAATTACAATTTATTATAAGATAACAAAAAAAGAATTTCATACAAAATAACATATTTTCATAAAAAAAAATTATTATTCAACAATATACATGAAGATATTCAAAATAGATTGCTTCTAAATTCAAATTATAAATAAAAAAATCAATTAGTATAATAAAGTCCAATAAAAAAATAACACTGATTTAGTGCAAATGTAAGCCCATATTTAATAACATATCTATGAGCTTTCTTCTTACCGGCACATACTAGTTTATTTATTTATTTTTATTTTTTTATGTTGGTTAATGGAGAAACAAGAGAAGAAAAAAATCATCAAAATAAGGGTTATTCTCCTTTCTCTATGATTTATATGTATTTGTGTACCTATAATAAAGAATAGAATCATGTTTACTTAAATAAGATCCTTAAATGAAAAATAATATTTCTTAAATGATATAAAAAAATAAAAGAAATAAAGACATAATCAATCAATCCAAATATTCTTTAAATGACACTTAAAAATGGAAATAAATTAGGACCAATCAAAACATGGAGTATTTGACAACCAAATATATCAGGGGGTTTACGAAAGTTTTCGAATTAAAAATGAGAACAGTAGAGGAAGCCTAGATGTTGTGAGATAGAGAGCTACAAGGCATCAGTGAGTGTGTGTGGTGAGTATGTGTATAAATAAATTTAAATTTTTACATGTAAAAGAAAAATCAAAACGATGCATAGAATACAATAAACAAAGGTAAACTATTTGATCGGATGGATAATATTTAATCTAAAATTTTATTTATAAATCATAGTCATTTACGAATCAAGACATCTATTGGCTTCATAAAAGAGAAGGAATTATTATTTTTTTTAGTTATTATTTTTATACAATTCATCATTCCGCTATTCTTACTATAATTTTTTCAAACAACATTTTCACTCTTTCGGGCTAGTGCCTGTCTGCATCAGCATATTTTCAAAACATTTAAATATACAGTTTCCAATCCTAGTGAACTTGCAATCATAATGGTTCTTAAAAACATTTAAATATAGAGTTTCCAATCCGAATAACAGTTCCCTTTTCTACCCATCTTTGACCTTACTTCCAGTGAACACTGATGCACCAACAGCGAATTACCTTTTCATAGATCTTAACTAAAAAATGATGGTAAGATCAACATAGTGATGCATCAAGGAGCATTGCAAACAAAAAAGAACAATATATAACAATGAATAATGACAACTCTAAATCAAACTCTAACCTGTTTGAAAGGCCTCCTGTGATAGGGTGCAATCACATGGTAGTCTTCCGATCTGATGCATCTGATGACGTGCTTTCTGAAGTCATCAAGATCACTTTGATTGGCACGATATGCTTCCACTTTCGCACCGGCACAATGCGCCAAGCATGCAACTTTGCCAAAAGTTGCCAAAAGTTGCCAAAAGTATGCAACTTTTGGGTTACTTTGATTTTTTATATTTGGTTTAACCATACAAACTGAAATTTACTTGATATCTACTTGAATTACTTTGATTTTTTTTCTATATTAGATTCGACTGATATATATCTTGATATATATCTATTCGGGAAAAGCTCAAGTATCCATATTACTTTATTTGGCATTCTCCATCATCAAGGCAATCACACATCAAATGATATATATATAAAGAAGAAAATATTAGAAAAATAGGTATACCTTTCCACTTTCTTCCGGGATCAATGGATAGAGCATTGAGCACAACACACAAACTGGCAAGGCCGCAATATGCAGGCTCTGATTGGGTTTGGAAGTATGATATTAGTCTTAAAAACCCTGCTATGGTCCCATTTTGAAATAACACACTTCTAAACCCTCGATCTTAAATTCAAATTAAATTGAAATACAAACTTCACTTCAAGTTAATTCAGAAATGATGAAGATTTGTAAGACATCGAAATAAGTAGTTGTAAATCTGTTTGAAAACTATATTCAGTCAAAAGGACTAGCAGAAAGCCCCCCGCAATGCTTAATTCATTTTCTCCCCTTTTGCCATTTTGTTAGAAAAGTTAAGTACAATATTACCACAATTCTAAGTCCATGATAAAAGCTAAAAATTCAAATTAAATAACACACTTCTAAACTCTCGATCTTGAACAAATTAACAGGAAATCGGAATACAATTGGATAAGAAAACAGCAAGACAACTAATTGAAGGTAGAGGAGACAGGAGTTGACCTTGCCATCGTCGGAGGCGAACTCAATCGCTGGCGGAGAAGGTAGGATCCTTCTGTACAGACCCGCTACGGCCATTTCTGATTTCTTCTTTTCAATTTCTCTTACTATTCTGTTCCCGTTCGATAGGTGTGCGCCTGAGGCGAGAGAGAAATGGCAGAGAGGGTTTAGTGCTGAGTGGAATGGTTTTCAATTTGGCGCTAAATTATTGTGCTCCTTTTTTTTATCAAGATTTTCAGTGACCGGCGACCACATCGGTCACTAATATCGATCACTGAAACAATTGGTTGTCTGATTTTTGATTTTTTGGGTTTTTTTTTTTGGAAAGAAAATGGGTATCAGCGACCGACGACCTCACCGGTCAGTGATACCGATCGCTAATACCCTTTTTTTTGTTGTGTACATTTTAATTTATGTTGATATATAATGAGTCAATTAAAATTATTTTTATCTTATACTAATCAAAATTATAATTAAATGCAGCAATTAAAGTTGATTTGTATCGAACTCAAATAAATAACGAACAAGCTTGCGCTTTTGCAACCCTAGCTTCTCGGAGCTACAAGGCATGAGTCGAGTGGTGTAACTTGTGCGTTCATTATTACCTTTCCCTCCAAATTGCTGTCATTACCGTATGTGTTCTGGCTGAGCAACAATTTGCCTTTATCATAGATAAACATGTATATATAGCTACCTAACCTATATATATTGTCTTACTTGCAATCATATATTAAATAATCTTTACGTTTCTAGAGGTGTTGATATCTTTTATATTAGTATTGGGCAGGCAACTGCAAAATAAAACTGTATTTTTCCACAAATTTAAGGTACCTAAAAAAAAGCTCGTAATGTTAGTTATTTTCGTTAAAATTCTACCCTATATTTGATATGCTTTGTTTTAGAAGAATGTTTACTGTAATGCTTTTCTCAATAACGGTACTTAACACTCCCATAAATAATGAGTTATAATTTTATTCTATGTAACATACAAAATCCCGCAATAAACACAAACATATATATTATATATCAAACAGGAATGTTTTGATTATTTCCTTCTTTTTCTTATTAGAATTATTTCAATTAACTTTCTTTCTTTGATAATTTAATTTTACAAAATGCCTAGTATTTTAAGGCCGAAAGCAAAAGCAAAAGCAAAAGCAAATTTGGTCATAAATGAATAAATAAGCAGTCGGGTTTTAATACAAAATAATTTATTTCTCATAATACACCATAAATATCGACATAAAAACACAGTACAGAATAAGCAGCAGGTGCTACATTACAACCATTTATTTCTCATTACATCATAAAGATATAAAAACACTCAACAGTATATAGATCACTGATATTATTGCACAAAATATATATATTTAATAAATACGTATTAGAGTGTGCTGCAATCTATTTTCTCATAGTGAAGGTTGCCGTTGCTGACATCATAAAGAATTTGCATATCAAACTGCATCATGTATCCGAGGAAGGATATTCCTTCTAAGGGAAGCAACAACAGGCAACCCACCGTTTCATTTGAATTTGTTCCGAAATAGGAATAGTTATATGGATACATATCAGCACCACCATCAAAGTGCAGCGTCAACTGTGGGATTATCACTTGTTGATCAGAAGGGATGGCAAAGCAGAGGTCTAGGCCATATTCAGTTGACCCATTAATTTGTGAGAAAGAACTCATTTCCTCTACAAATGCATCCCTCAGAGCATTGTATGCCGAAGTCTCCATGTAAGTCAAGGGATAGGTAGAGGTTAAAAACATTCCACCTGTGCCATCTGGCTGGGGAAGGTAGTTACTGGTTGGGATATCTATATACTTTCCCCCAAGGCTTACTCCCGTAAAATTTACGTAGTACAACATGGGAGCAAGTTGATTATTAAGAAGAGAAGTTTTGTTACCTGTACTAGTTTTTAATTGAGCATCTGAGCCCAACATGAAGGTACCATCACCAGAGGAACCCAAGCAGTAAGAGAATTTCCCATAGTTTCCTTGATTTATCAAGGACAATTGACCCGACCCCAGCCCGAGAAAGCCTAAAGAGGACCCATAATTGCCAGTGTTCACATCACCACATCCAAAGACAAATGGAAATGGTGAAGTACCAAAGTTTAATGTGTCATTCACTAGGGAACCCTCAGAGCTCACGACAGTGTCATTGTAATTGTATGTGCAATCCCCACCCGAGCAACTTACATAGTCTTTTGAATTTGGGCACTCAGAGTTAAGGCAGGTATAATTTGAAAAGGTGTCAGATAAAGAAGGATCATACACAGGCAAATCAATTGAACAGGAGTCTGTGCATTGCTGGCACAGCATGAATGTGTAATCGAGTGTGATGTCTACAATGAGTGAGACATTTTGAGGAGTAGTGCCGCCTCCAACAGAGAGAGCAATGATGAATTTGTCAGCACTTACATCTGGCATCTGGTCATCAGTAGTAACTGCAAAGCTTACAGCAGAAGGGGGTACAGACCTGCTGCAGGGATGGTCAGTATGCTTTTTGTAACGACAAAAAGCATCAATACGATCACTAATTTCCAATGTTTTTTCCCGAGTTTTCTTCAA
>JARJHM010001532.1:0-22620 GCA_033356055.1 Carex pumila | reverse complement strand
TTGACCACAAATATGAGACATGCATGGTTGCATTTGTACATATTAAAAAATATTGAATTGCAAAATGGTTACAGTTACGCATGCGAGAAAATATGGTTACCAACATTTAACTAATACCATGTCATACAGAGAATCTAATTTTCAACTCAATAAAATCTAGTTCCCTTTTGTATTCTGTGAATGCCTCTTTCTGTAAGCTCTTGAGTTTTATTAATGAATCAACATTTTGCCTCTTTATTTAGTTTTTATGAAGCATGGACAATACATTTAACCTTTGCCATGCACAGTGATTTTGTGAAGAGTGTTCAACTGTACAAATTATGGCACTCTGGGGGTAATTCCAGCCAGTAGTTTTTATACCAGCCGCTTCTCTGACACGCGAGTTTGACCCGTCAGCCCCCACCTGAAATTAAATATACGATGGATAGGTTAGGTGGAACTATTTTCATACACATCCCATAGAAATTTACTAATAGTAGGTACGCTGATCCAAGATTGATTGATTTCGTTTGGGATTGCACTTTGAAGGACAACTTCTACTGTTTTGCATTTAGTTTTGTTTATTTGTTCATTTATTCAGCAAATTATTTGTCAACAAAGGAAGAAACAGTAAGAGAAAGCATAGCGTTAAAGGAAGAAACAAATGGACATACCACCAATTTTGCATGCAGAGTTTCTCCATCAGTCAAATTTAACTTTGCAAATTTACTGTGGTTTACTTCTGATGGTAGAGTCAGTGATGCCAATCTAGTGGGGTGTATCATATTCTCAAAGCCTTCCTTCTTCTAATGCAAACAAATAGAAAGCAGTAATAATAATTAAAATTAGATAAATTAAATCTCCAGTGCACTTCTTAAATAATTTTTAATTCTACAGACAACCAAAATTGTATTTACATGGCATTAGAAGACCTGACGAATATGGTAAATACTGTACAGTATTGTTCACCTCAAAAGCTTGAATAACCTCTGATTTAGCAAAAATTGCATAAATTCAACCTCAGATGGGAAACAAACCTCACAGTAAAAAAGTAGAAAAAACAATGATAGAAAAAAAATTTAAGGGAAAGAAATGGTTAAGACCTGTAAAGATAAAAGAAGAGAGTTGCAAAGCACTTTGTTCTCCACAACACACCTAAATCCGCATTGATATAAAAAAAAAATGAGCACTTCCAGAAAATCCAGAAAAAAATAGAATGCAAGAATTGAAAATTCTGGATTTATGAAAAAAGAGAAGTTTCTAAATTACCCAAGGTATTCTTTTCCCACATCTCTAGCATTATATCTAGTGTACCCCAAACCAGTGTAATCCCACACCTGAAATATCAGTGTAGTTAAAATAATAAATACAATTATGTAGGCAAATAATGTGAGGGTAATTGCGTAATTTTTACAGAAGTATTACCTGCATTTGGTCAAAGAAAGCATGCCTCTGGTGTAGAACATTCTCCCATGCACCAATCTCTGTTCAAGAATTAAATAATGTTCTTCAAATGAGTAGAGTGATTAGAGGTTACTAATACATCTTTGAAAAATTACGTTCTTACCCTTGAAAAGGTTGATAGTAGCCGGAGTGACTGTACTAACTCTAGAATCGGGCATTTGGTCCCTTTTTAAATAGCCTTTTGAAGCCAAGAAAGGGTTATCATCTATTACTGCTACCCTTAGATGCTTTGTCAGAGGCATACTAGCTTGTTTAAAATAAGAAAAAGAAAAAAAAGGAAGGTAATTAGATTATATTCCTTGTCTCTTAGCAAACATTGACAGATGAGTGAGGCTACGGTACTCTGCATAGCGCATATTGGTCCATACCATGGATCAATATCTCCATTTTCAAAGTCCAAGCAATCAATCTGAACCGTTCAACTTGATCTCCATACGAAAATGTACTTGCAGACTATATTTTACATTTTCTATAATTTTTTTACTACTTTTTTAGATAGGTCGAAAATCACTTGATCTAAAGATTGTAGACCATTCAAAACTAGTGATTTTTAACATATCTAAAAAAATAGTAAAACAAGTACATATGAATTTTCATATGAAAATTACATTGAACATTTCAGATTGACTATTTGGATTTTGAAAATGAAAATAATGATCCGTAGTACGGACCAATTTGCACTATATATAGTGCCCTAGCCTCACTTAGTCTCACAATGACAGGTCCATTCTAACTTCTAATTCTCCACTTGTGTCAATTTTACTTGGACTACCAATTCAAGACCTGATTTTCATTTGGTAGTCTATCGCTCAGCAAAGGTAACAGGTGCAGGTAGAAACCAGCTGGTACATACATTACACACAAACTTAACAATGGTTCTTTGGACAAATATAAAAGTCAAACAGTGAATCTCATGAATTCAAATCACCCGAGGTAACATATTTGTGAGTTTGAAACCGGTCTGTTCGTTATAGCACGGATCTTAAAATGGCCCATGCATTACAGGCTTGGATTCTGATCTGATGGTCCGGATTGAAATTTAAAAATTCCTTTTCAGATGAGTAAGGTATTAAGCCAGCGGTACCATACCAGCTGGAACTGGTACAGACTGGTACTGAAGAAAAACAGACAGGCTTGGACCAGATTGGCTTGGATTCTGATCTGACGGTCCGGATTGAAATTTAAAAATACATTTTCAGATGAGTAAGGTATTAAGCCAGGGGTACAATACCAGCTGGAACTGGTACAGTCAACAGACTGGTACTGAATAAAACAGAAAGTGAAATTAAAAAACCCTACACAAAGAGGAAGCGAGAGCGAGCCCGACCATGCCTCCACCAACAATAGCCACATCACACTCTTCTTGATTGTTCTCAATTTTCGCACCATCAAATTTCAATCCCTCCTGCAACCACCACACGTAGTTTATATATACAATTTGCACTACTTTCTCCAGACTACAGTGCAAAATATAAGCATAAAATGCGAAAGAGAAAGAAAAGCGAAGCTCACAGAGGAGAGAATCCGAGACGAGTGTAAACCCCTACGCTGCGCAAAGAACAGCTCCCGTAGACCTGATCTCTGCAACATCAATGTCGCGTACCTCATTATTTCTTTCTCTCCGTTACTCCTGGTTTAACAAAAAAAAATGTACCGTGTCCAGGTATTGCCAGTTCAATTTCCGACGAGGGAGAGAGGCTGAAGTTTTGGTTGTTGTCGAGGAGGAAATCAGGCGAAGAGGTGTTAGTCGGTTGGGACGAATTGGAAGGTAAGAACCGAATCCAATTCGGTGTGTTCCAGACTTCCAGTTAGACTAATTTATATAAAGTATAAATAAATCTGAACAGCAAAGCGCCCGTGGCCTAATGGATAAGGCGTCTGACTTCTAATCAGGCGATTGTGGGTTCGAGTCCCACCGGGCGTGCTAGGGTTTGTGTTTGTATTTTTTTATATTTCTTTTATATGAACTCTTTACCTACTATGTCTAACCAAAATTTTCGGCCATTTTTATTAATATTTAAAAAAAAAGATATTTTTAAAACTGCCTCTACCTTTGGGTCTTTCTTTTTTAAAACTGTCTCGACCCTCCTAGCAGACTGTCTGGGACAGAGGTGGTCCACTAGGAACCGATCGCCTCTCTGTTGGGCGGTTTTTTTTTTTTTTTTTATAGAGATCTTAATATTTTTATTTAAATAATTTTTTTTTGTTTAAGATGTATGCGAATAAATAAGACATTTGATATATTTATGAGTGAGATGTCGTAATTAAGGACTTTGATTTAAATTTATGAGTGATATATTTATAACTTTGATTTAATTTGGCAGTTGGATATCACAAGTCTAAAGAGAACACTAGTTAATGACTTGACCTTGATTTTTAATAATTTATTTTATTCAAATATACACAAGGAAATATGGTTAGATTGCATCAATGATGTCAAATTTTTTTTTTAGAAAATAATTGAATTATTTGATTATTATCAACATATACCATTTGCTCGGCAAAAAAACACAATAAATAATAAAATGCATTTTAAAATAATTATATGAATAATTATTGAATAATCTTTTAGGCTTTTGACTAAACAAAATATCGATCGTTGTACGTTTACCGTTGAACAAAAACTTAAAGTGGGGTTTTGAGGCACTAAACGACCTTTTTTTTTAAACTCTAATGTTTTAGATACCCAGGAGACAAGCCTTGGGTGATATTCGGATCCATCTTGTCCCCCTCTTTCCAAAAAGTAGTCATACGTGCAAACCTGACTTTCCTAGCCAAAGTTATAGTTGTTTAAAGTTTTTTCGAAATATGAACTTTGAAAATTCATGATTAACTGTAGAAAAATCCAAATAAATTGAAATTTGTGTCAATTCTGTGTATTTTGAATGCTCTATATGCTGGTGTAATCATTTTTATAATTTGGTCCCTATATCAGTCTAGACTTACTGATTTTCTAGCAGATATCAAATTTAGTGTTTTTAGTGCATTTCACTATACCAGTGGACTTTGCTTAGTGCTTGGCTACTGAGTTTGGACTTAGTACCATACCAGAGGTCAATCTAGAGTGTTTTGTGTATGGATAGAGATTTAATTTGAGGTTTTAACATATATTAGCAGCTTTATACTACTGTTTTAGTATCAGAAATAAAGAGAAGAAGATCAAAGCTTCAAGATGTACATCATTTAATCAAAAATTTTGAAATATCAACGAGCTGTCAAAGTTTGGAAATTTTTGAATAAAAACTAAGTCCTTAATTAGTGTTATCTTTAGACTTGTGATATCCAACTAACGAATCAAATCAAAGTTATTAAAAAGTTACGACGGCATCACTAATAAATATATCAAATGTCGTATTTTTTGACATACACCCTAAACAAAAAAATTAAACTTTATTTAAATGAAAATATCAATATCTTTAAAAGAGAGAGAGAGAGAGAACCGCCTAGCTAGCAGAGGGGCGGTCTGGTCTCTAGTGGACCGCCCTTTCCCCAAGCGGTCTGCTAGGAGGGTGGGCCATCCGTGGACCAGGTGGTCGGGGTAGTTTTGAAAAAATTCGAAGGTAGAGGCAGTTTTAAAAACATCTTTTTTTTAGAGTATTAATAAAAATGGCCGCAAAATTTCCTTCTGCAAATTAAGCAGCCGGAAGACGTTAAAATGCTGAAGATAAATTGGATATAACAGATCATGTATTGGAAATTTGCAATTATAGACAAGGAAAATGGGAGCTAGAGAAGAAATTCTAGCTGCTAGTAATACATTTAGTTTAAAATTTTGAAGAAAAGGATAATCTTTTAATGATTTTGTTCAGGAAAACCATTTCCTCGTTTCAAGAGACTATATTTTTTTTTTTATATTGGAATAGTCATTTTTTTAGTTAGGATTAGTCACTCAATTATATATATAATCTTCATATATTAATTTTAAGAAAATGTCTAACTTAAGCTCACCATCATGAGCTGCATTGTTTTCCTTTTTGCTGTTACAAAACCATGTAACAGCCTTATATCAATGAAATGAGAGCATGACTCCTTTTTTTGCTCAAAAAGAAAAATAAAATGTCGGTTGTAAATAAATTAATATCAATGAAAATCATATATATGTAGCACAGTTGTCTAAAATACTTGCAGGAGGCTATATATATATATATGGTTGAAAGTCTATATATCACTAGTTAGGTTTATGATTAAGAGAGATTTGATCCTCTATTAAAAAAAGTATATTGCTCATATAAAATGGGATTTCATTTTTAAAGTTAACACGTTCCTTTCACTTTCTGCTTTCAATAGTGAAAAATATTCTTGAGAAAAGAATCATGGAGTAAGTTATCATGCCTTAAAAGGTAGAATCCCAATTGACATATTCAACTTTTCAATTTACTAGTTCAAAACCCAAACCAATGATTTAAACTATTTGTTTTCTTCCCACTTGTTATGACAACCCGAAAAGGTATGTAAAGGAACTCATTAGAAAATTCATGAGAAAATAGTCAAAATACTGTGAATAAATAACAATGATTGGATCAAATTCCTACGAAAATAAAATTTCTTTCAGGAACTTCCAATTTTTTCTCTTTTACATATATAAAAATTATATATATATATATATATATATATATATATATAGAGAGAGAGAGAGAGAGAGAGAGAGAGAGAGATGGGTTACGGTGAGTTGCGAAGTAAAATGTGTTTCTACTTCACGCCGTATTTTTATTTTGAAAGTCCAAACGACCGATCCGAACCGTTAGATGTTTAATTCATATTGAAATGTGTTTGGAGACCAAATTTCATATTTTTTGGAATTTATTTACTATTTATTAAGTATTTTTAAAAATTGCTGTTTTGTTGTGAACAGTAAAAAACAGTAAAATTTTCTGGACCATCAGATCAGCGACTTTCAAAATTGTTTAATAAATAGTAAAAAAATTCCAAAATATGTAAAATTTGGTCTGCAAGCACATTTCAATATGGAGAACAAGATGAATGATTTGGATCGACGTTTTGAACTTTAAAATCGCAAAATATGAGCGTGAAGTAAAAAATAGTCGCTTTACTTCGCAACTCACCGTAGCCCACCTCTATATATATATTTTCTCATAAAGTTTTAAATTAATTGAGCTTTCAATTAACTACAATTTTCTTTCAGGAACTGCCTTTTTGGATTTTGAAATTTAGTGAAAAAGTGCGAGCTTGGTACCACTTCTCTCCTTTGTGGAACCGTAAATTTTGTTGTTTTTATAAAAATTTATGGGTTTGAACCAATTTTGTTGTTTTTTTTTAAATATATAGAATGATATTATTTTGTTATTTTTATTATGTAAGAGTATATTATTTTGGTTTTTTATTTTTTTTTGTAGTCCTCAATTAGTCAATATATAGGTTCGAACTTGATAAGTCATTTGAACTTGATTATATTCACCTTCTCTGACAGAAATTTTGCGTCTGCCCAAGCACACTTAACTGCAAAGTTTCGATGAGATCCGATGCTTTAGTGCTGGTGTGCTCGCATCCAACATTATGATTCTTTGATTGGCTGCATGAACATGAAATAAAAATAAATAAAAAAATTCAAGAACCGTAATTGTATTATGAAGATATGCAATGACTATCACGGAACAAAAAAATAATTACTTGCATGTTTTTTCAAGATTCTCCGGATAACTTGGCTTTTTCTTCTTCTGATGTTGTCAATTCAAAAAAGCCTTTATGGTCTGGTCAGCGAAACTTGTGCTGTACGCTTGATTGTGAGAGTTATTAAAGAAAGTTTGTGGAAACTTGTAGTGTGCATTAATTTCTACACGTAAACATTAAACTATAGACACGGTTTTCTAATTACCAATTCGAGGAAAGTCCAACCTACTACTTTTCTCTGATCTTTAATCAGAATTGTACAGCGGATCAATTATTGACTCAATTAAATATGAATATGCATATGTTTTATAAGAGTTGTTCATAGAAACTACTCGTAACACATCATGCAGAGAGCAATGATCTCAATCCAACTTTTTCTTCTCCTCCTCCTCCGGTTCAAAAACATTGAATCTGCTAACACCATGATCGCTTTGCCCGGGTGCCCAGAGAGCTGTGACGGCAGTGATATTCTTATCCCTTACCCTTTCGGCATAGGCCCAAATTGCTCCCTGTCTGAAGAATTCATTGTCGATTGCGAATTCACTATTAACGGTACACGTGGTCCTACCCGTGGTTTATTTTCGATTGAGAACATAAGCCTTCCCTTAGGCCAGGCACGAACATTAGGTGGTATAGCTTCAACGTGCAACGGCATAAAAACAACAACAAACTTGAGTAATAACGCACCATTTCGACTCAACACTGAGAAGAACAAATTTACAGTCATGGGGTGTAATACACTTGCCTATCTCCACCTTGACCCCAGTAGTGATTACTCAGTAGGGTGTTTTTCTTCCTGTGATAGTGAAGATACACTGAATAAGCATGGATCCTGCTCTGGAATTGGTTGTTGCCAGACAGATATCCCCAAAGGAACGTCAACCTTTTATGCTACTTTTGATGAGAGGTTCAACAACTCGAAGGTGCAGGACTTTAGTCCTTGCAGCTATGCTATGGTGGTGGAGGCGTCTGAGTACCAGTTTAGCCCCTACGACATTACCAATGTGAATCTGGCTAACCGATTAATGCCGATAGTGCTTGACTGGGCCATAGGAAACAAAACATGTGAAGAAGCACAGACCAACAAATCATCCTATGCATGCAGAAGTGATCACAGTGATTGTTTTGACTCATCAACCAGTAGTTCTGGTGGCTATATCTGCAACTGCTCAATTGGTTATGAAGGCAATCCTTACCTTGATGGAGGCTGCCAAGGTCTTAATTTCTCTCTCTCACTCTCTCATGTTATTGCAGTTGCTCTCTTTTTATTTATTTATTTTTTTTTTCAATCTTTGCGGTGGTTGCCACATCAACTCATTGTGACATATATCATGCAGATATTGACGAATGTGCCAACCAAAATCCATGCTCCAAGCAAGGAAAGTGTCACAATCTTCAAGGAACTTATCGGTGCAGTTGTCCTTTCGGTTTGCATAAAAATGATGGCGAGCAAGAATGTCATCTCAACGTTGCAATAGTTATAGGTTCGTTATTTTCTTTTCAAAGAGTGCATTTGAATGAGGAAAAAAATTAAATAGTGCTAATTTGGATTAGCGACTATTTCATTATTTTCTTTCTAGAATAAATAACTTTCATCAAGTTTTGAATGTTGTCAGAAGTATACAAAACGGGTAGTAATTAAAGATTAATTGTTTATCAGGATAAATAAAAAAATACAGTTCGTCGAAACTAGATTTTGCCTACTTAATTAGCTTGAATTTACCCATTATTCTATACCATAATAATTAAAATAAAAATTATCGGGTAATGGTAAGGGTATTTACAACTTTAGAATCAACGTTTACAAATTTTTGCACTGGAAATTAAAGCAAGTTTGCACTAAATATTACAGGAACTGGTGTTGTTATTGTCGTGTTATCATTTCTTGGATTTGGTATATATGTGCTTCTACAAAAAAGAAATCTTTCCAAAGTGAAAGAGAACTACTTTCAACTGCACGGTGGACGGATTCTGTTGGAGAAGATTAAATCTAAACAAGGATTTGGATTTACAATCTTTACAAAACAACAAATAGAACAAATAACAAACAATTTTGACAGTGCAAATATTATTGGCCATGGAGGCCAGGGCACTGTCTATAAAGGAACTCAAAGAGATCAAACGATTGCCATTAAAAAGTGTAAGATAATTGATGAGAGCAAGAAGAAAGAATCCGGAAAAGAGATGCTTATTCTCTCACAAATTAACCACAAAAACATTGTAAGGATCTTAGGTTGTTGTCTAGAGGTGGAGGTTCCTATTTTAGTATACGAGTTCATTCCTAATGGTACTCTATATAGCTGTATCCATCACAAAAAGCAAGGATCACACATTTCTCTCGTGACCCGTCTAAGGATTGCACATGAATCAGCAGAAGCACTTGCCTACTTGCATACTTCAGCATCTCCTCCGATACACCACGGAGATGTGAAGTCTGCAAATATTCTCTTAGACCAAAATTACATGGCAAAGGTGTCTGATTTTGGAGCCTCCATACTAGCTCCAACAGATGACGCGCAATTGGTCACGCTTGTGCAAGGAACATTGGGATACCTTGATCCAGAATACATGCAATCTTGCAAACTGACAGATAAGAGCGATGTGTATAGCTTCGGTGTAGTTCTTCTGGAGCTTCTAACCAGCAAGCCTGTAATTGATTATGATTTACCAGAAGAAAAGAGGAGTCTTTCATCTTGTTTCCTTTCTGCTATGAAAGAGAACAAAATGCAAGAGCTTCTAGATGATGGAATTATACATGAAGATGACATGGAACTAATCAAGGCAGTTGCTGAGCTGGCTAAGAAATGTCTAAGTATGAAAGGGGAAGAGCGACCTGTGATGAAGGAAGTAGCAGAAGAGCTTCATCGAATCAGAAAGCTCCAGGTGTTGAAATTAATGTTTTTGATATAACTTTTATTTTGAGTTAGTATTTGGAATGTAATATGGCAGAATAGTGAGCTCTTGATTAGTATAACTATTAATTGGGCTATGCTTAGGAGTAGTGTTTAGATGAGCTATATATAACTAATATTGATGTTGTAAATGACCCATGTAATTAAGGCCTTGCGAGAACTGAGTTATATTTATAATGAAACAATAAATTAACTAATAAATGAGAGAGAATTTTCTAGGGTCAACCCACGCGGTCCCATTAAAGACTAACACTAGACTTGAAGGCTTGGGGGTCCTAGCGAAGACTAACACTTAGGAGACCTCAATTCCAATATGCATTTATCTTAATTCTGTCAATAATTTAACGAATCACTAACACTTAGAAGACTAACACTTAGGAGACTTTTGGACGTGGGGGTCCCAGCGAAGACTAAGACTTGGAGACTTACGGTTGGAACTGTATTCTCTGCGGAGTTTTTTCATGCTGAACTTTTAATCTAATTCGTTCATTTTGAATCGGACGGACCAGATTAGATCTTGTCCGAATTAATTTTTTTTTTTTTAAATTTGCGGAACTTTTAATCGGATTCGTCCGACCCAAAATTAACGGACTAGATTAAAGGTTTCACGCGGAAAAAAAAAAGCTTGTGTGTTTACGGACCAAATAAAAAGAACCATAATTGTATTTACGGAACAAAAAAAGAAAAGCTTGTGTGTTTCCAAGATTATCCGTATAATTAACTTGGCTTCTTCTTCTTTTTTCCTGATGTTTCGACCAAACTTGTGCTGGGCTTGATTGTGAGAGTTGAGAAGGAAAGTTTGTGGAAACTTGTAGTGTGCATTAATTTCTACGCATATGGCCGGCCAAACTTGTGGAAACTTATACCGGATTCTCCAGCCCAGTCGCTGTTGCTGCCACCAGCTCTGACCCCTGAATTATTGAATCAATTATTTATGAATGTGCTTATGTTTTATAAGGAGCCATAGAAACTGCAAAAATAAGGGAATTACTCATACCACTCTCAGTATCATGCAGAGAGCAATGATATTAATCCAACTTTTCCTTCTCCTCCTGCAATTCAAAAGCACTGAATCTGCAAACACCGTCATTGCTAAGCCCGGGTGCCCAGAGACCTGTGAGGGAAGCGATATTCCTATTCCTTACCCTTTTGGCATAGGCCAAAATTGCTCCATGTCTGAAGAATTCATTGTCAATTGCGAAAACACTACTTACGGTATACCTAGTCCTTCCCATGGTTTATCTATGATTGAGAATATAGACCTGTACAATAGCCAGGCACATACAAAACTTGATATAGCTTCCTCGTGCGGAAGCACACCAAAAACCACAAACTTTAGTAATAACGCACCATTCCGGCTCAACACTGAGAAGAACAAATTTACGGTCATTGGGTGCAATACACATGCCTATCTCCACCTTGACAACAATAGTGATTACATAGCTGGGTGTTTTTCTTCCTGTGGTAGCGAAGATACACTGAATAATTCTGGATATTCCTGCTCTGAAATTGGTTGCTGTGAGACATATATCCCCAAAGGAACATCTACTTTTAATGTTACTTTTGATGAGAGATTGATCAACAACTCGAAGGTGCATGACTTTAGTACTCGTTGCAGCTATGCTATGGTGGTAGCTTCTGAGTTCGTGTTTGACCCCTACTACGTCATCAATGGCGGGCTTGCTAACAGCTTAATGCCGATTGTGGTTGACTGGGCCATAGGAAACACAACGTGTGACGACGCAAAGACCAACAAATCGTCCTATGCATGCAGAAGCTTTAACAGTGTTTGTTTAAACTCAACCAGTAGTTCTGGTGGCTATTTCTGCAACTGTTTGGACGGTTATGAAGGCAATCCTTACCTTGATGAAGGCTGCCAAGGTCTCTCTTTCTCACTCTAGATCTCGTGTGTTCTTGCAGTTGCTCTCTTTTTATTTTTGTTTACAATCTTTGCATCCTTAGCTTGAGGCTCAAAATCTGATCAAAATAGAACAGTCCGACCAACTCCAAACTTATAATTTTATCTATCCAATTTAAGTCTGAATCAGAATTACAATATATAGACGGCATCAATTTAAGTTTCCAAGCATCAAACAGAAATGTCCAGAACAAAAGCAACACAAAGCGTGCACCATTAGCATTACTATCTTAGCATGATATTTCCCCGGCACCCTTTTAGAGTTCAAACTAGGAAAAAGGGAATATTGGCACATATAGTTCAGCATTTGGAGACTGATACCTCAATAGCCCGCTTGAGTCTACTATTTATAACACAGATTCCTACCATTTCGTTAAAAAATCCAATGGTCCAAAGTTCCAAACATAAATAGGAGTATAGGACAATAGTTGTCTTTCGTAGGTTATGCAAGGTTGAACTAATAAGCATAAACAATAGAAAAATAGGAGGGAATTTTGATTTGTTAATAAAAGAAAATGACTTGAAATATAATTAATTTCTTGGTTTGTTTTCTGACATTTATATGCTTTATTGATGTACAAAGGTATGACTATCCTGCTGGGTTTTGTTAGTGCCTGTAGCATTATATTCTCATATATTGCTATAGCCAAACGTATCAACTTGTATGAAGAGAGAAAACAGAAAAAGTTAAAAAAGAAGTTCTTCAATCAAAATCAGGGGTCGCTTCTCCAACAGCTAATAGCTTCCAATGAAGAGGCCACACAAAATACGAGAATTCTTACATTACAAGAGCTGGACAAGGCAACCAATAGATTCGATAATGCACTCATTCTTGGTCGGGGAGGTCATGGATATGTCTATAAAGGTATTTTATCTGATCAACGTGTCTTGGCCGTAAAAAGGTCTAAAATTGATGATCAGGCCGATGATCAGAGGTCCGTTGCTCAGCAAGCTGCTGATCGGCAGGACGAAATCAATCAGTTCATAAATGAAGTGGTCATTCTTTCACAAGTCAACCATAGGAATGTTGTGAAACTCTACGGATGTTGCTTAGAGACCGAAGTCCCGCTGCTCGTTTATGAGTTCATATCGAACGGCACACTTTTTAAGCATCTCCATGTAGAGGAACATTGTTCCTTGACATGGAAACATCGGTTAAGAATTGCCCTTGAGGCTGCAGGAGCAATTTCCTATCTTCACTCATCTGCAGCCTCTATATCAGTTTTGCACAGAGACATAAAATCAGCAAACATTCTATTGGATGATTATTTCACAGCAAAAGTGTCAGATTTTGGGATCTCAAGATCTGTCCGAATAGATCAAACCGGTGTAAGTACTATAGCTATCCAAGGGACACTCGGGTATTTAGACCCTGAGTACTATTCCAATTTCCGGTTAACCCAGAAAAGTGATGTATTCAGCTTTGGTGTCATTCTAGCAGAATTGCTAACAAGAAAAAAACCATTATTCTTCTCTAGGATGTTTGAAGGGGGCAATCTGATTGGATATTTTTGTTCTGCTATGCAAGAGAACTATCTTTTTGAGATTATGGATCCCCAAATTGTGAATGAGGAGCACAGTACAGAACTCGAAGCTGTTGCCAAGCTTTCAGAAATGTGTTTGAGATTGAAAGGAGAAGAAAGACCAACGATGAAGGAAGTGGAGGTAGAACTTGAAGGGGGCAATCTCTGAAGAAATTATGTATTATCCTTGAATCTTGATGTTTTGTCATTTTTGTAATTGGTATACTTATTTACCTGATGTAATTTGAATACTGAGTTTGAGTAATTTTCAAACGTTTATATTCTGTAATAATGCACCAATTTATAGTTATTCATCAATTTTTTTTATGGTTAGTGGCTAATCACTACTATATTGAAAAGTTAATTATCTAAACCTAGATTCTATCTTCTCATATAAAATAAAAATAAACATTTACATTCATACCCAATAATCCTAGAATTTAATCTCAATCTCGCTCTACGACCGGATCCGCTTCTTTGACCACCATCGGGCTTTAACGACAATTGGAATTACTCATCGTCGCACTTTGATCGAAATGGGACTCTACACTCTGAGCTCCGAAGATACCTCACTCTCAGCTCCGGTCGCTCCCCTTTCTCTCATTTTCTTCTCCGCTAGAGGAGATAGTACCGAGAGAGAGAGAATGGTGTTGTGTCAGGTATGAGGCCTACAAGGAGTAAAAATGACCAAGCTGGGTGGTGCGAGGTGGTGACTGACCTAAATTGCCAAGAGAGAAAAAGAAGGAAGCAGGTGATGAATCCTATACGGAAACGGGTAAGTCCATCAAAAAGTCATCTATAAGGTAATTTGTCAGTTAGTTATTCAAAAATTATGAATTACAAGCAATGTTACTACATTCCTGTGGTGTATCTGTAATAATTCATGCTTGGACATGAACCCCAGAAACTCTAATTTAAGTACTTAGGCTTGAGATCACTGTGCAATCAAAATAATACGGGTGTTGACACTAACTACTGATGCCAAGTCCAATGCAAAAGTTTTGTTTTAATCGAGCGTAATTTGGTACAACCCCATAATAGTAAAATCTGAAAATCTGGATGGGAGAACCATAATTGGGTGGCGCATTTTATGAGCTAAATTCACTAATCCTAATACCTCGAAACGATCTCTTAGTACTGTCAAATCAAACAATTATAAATGGTTCAAAAATAAGTTCATAAATGTAAGCGTTACTGGCAGGGGCGGACCCATGTTGGATTCTGAAAATTAGTTTTCGGGTATAGGTAATATGGGTTCTTGCCCTATCCTAAAAAAATGATTTGTCCTACCCTGAGCAATGGTTGAGCTAATAAAGCCAGGGCCTGAATTTTTTATTTTGAAAAAGATTCTTAGGTCACCATTTTCAATTTATCTTCTTCTCTTGTCGTTCTATTTTTTTTTCAAAAAATTACAAGTTTCTATCTATTTTCTAAATAATAAATGGAAGCAGTGTACATGAGCCATAGAACAATTTTATAAAGTAACTATGTGAACCGAAATAAATTAGAAAATTTCAGAAAAGTGGGTCCGCTAGTCAGTATTAATATAAGAAGATGCCCAAACTTTTATTTTTCTCTTCTGCGCTAACCTAGAATCAACCAATTCAATTTTCTCTCCCATTTCCTTTCACCCTCCCCATTTTGGTGGGTGCATGATATCTCCATTTCCTCTTAATTTTGCTTTTCGATTTGCTTTTAATTTTTTTTCATGTTTTATTTTTTATATTTGTGTTGCTCGTTGTGTTTTCTTTATTTTCTTTTCCTTTTTTTTACATTCTGACAAAATTATAACATTATCATCACAGACAATTGATTCAAGCGAACACAGAGATTTTAACGTGGTATCGCCTATAGCGCACTCCACGGATCAAGACACACACACTCTTTTTATTTCATAATTTCTTATTACAACTCACTCAATTCTGAATAATTATTTCAGATTAGATAGCCGAACCTATATACACTCACACACGCATATAATCAGGAAAGAGATCACATGCATACAGGAAAGAAATCATATGCATATAATTAGGAAATAAATCTTCAGCTAGCTATATTTGGTAAATCCTTGTAAGGCAGCATAATATCTTGAATTATCTTCAAGAAATCATTGGCTGGATCCACCTTCTTGATTTCGTCCTCTAGATTAAATGTGGCACCAACTACACGTGTCAACTTGTCATTCCAACATCCCCCCTCAAGTTGGCACGTAGATATCAACCATGCCTAGCTTGATAAGGGACTCATTAAACACCTTGCTTGATACATCTTTCGTTAGCATGTCTGCCAACTGCTCACCTGATCTTACAAATGGA
Organism: Carex pumila; assembly: GCA_033356055.1. Taxonomy (NCBI): domain Eukaryota; kingdom Viridiplantae; phylum Streptophyta; class Magnoliopsida; order Poales; family Cyperaceae; genus Carex; species Carex pumila. The sequence goes on along the minus strand of JARJHM010001532.1, from coordinate 6,881 downwards.
ATTTTAATAATCTTTGAGTCTATTTTCTCTCGGATAAAGTGCCTATCTATTTCAATGTGCTTTGTTCTATCATGCTGTACTGGGTTATGGGAGATGTCTATTGCAGCCTGGTTGTCACAAAACAATTGCATTTCACTGGTTGGTTCAAAACCGAGTTCGGTTAGAAGTCTTCGTAACCACAATAACTCACAAATACCTTTAACCATTCCCCTAAACTCTGCTTCGGCACTAGACAAAGTTACCACATTTTGTTTCTTACTCCTCCAAGTAACTAGGTTTCCTCCCACGAATGTGAAGTAACCTGCCGTTGACTTGCGATCGCTCACACTTCCTGCCCAGTCAGCATCAGTATAGCCAGCTATGTCGAGATGTCCATGTCTCTCAAACATTATCCCTCTTCCTGGAGCACCTTTTAGGTACCTAAGAATTCTCATTCCTGCCTCCATGTGTTCTTCACTCAGAGAGTGCATGAATTGACTAACAACACTCACTGCATATGCTATGTCAGGTCTGGTATGAGATAAATAAATCAATTTTCCAACTAACCTTTGATATCTTTCTTTGTTTGCTGGACTCTGATTCAGGTCCAACCCCAACTTGTGATTTTGGATCATGGGTGTGTCAGCTGGTTTGCATTCTAGCATCCCAACCTCAGCAAGTAAGTCAAGAATGTAATTCCTTTGAGAGAAAAAAATACCTTTGCTACTTCGAGCTACCTCAATTCCGAGGAAGTATTTCAAACCACCCAAATTTTTCATTTCAAATTCTTTAGACAATTTTGTTTCTAGTAGTTCAATCTCCTCATGATCATTACCTGTAATAATCATATCATCCACATATATAATTAGTACAGTTAGTTTACCTTGATTCCTTTTGAAGAACAAAGTGTGATCGGAGTTGCTTTGGTCGTACTCATACCCCTTCATCGCGTTACAAAACCTGCCAAACCAAGCTCTTGGAGATTGTTTGAGGCCATACAAAGATCTCTCTAATTTACACACCTTTCGCTTTGTTTCAGAACATTGGTACCCAGGTGGAAGATCCATGTAAATTTCTTCTTTTAGATCACCATGTAGAAAGGCGTTCTTCACATCAAATTGGTGTAGTGGCCAATCAAAATTCGCTGCAAGAGATAAGAGAACTCGCACAGTATTTAGTTTTGCAACAGGTGAGAAAGTTTCTTGGAAATCAATTCCATAAGTCTGGGTATACCCTTTGGCAACAAGTCGTGCTTTATATCTCTCAACTTTTCCTTCCACATTGTACTTTATAGAATAAACCCATTTACACCCCACAGTCTTCTTCCCCTCGGGTAAATCCACTACCTTCCAAGTTTGGTTCTTCTCTAGTGCATCCATTTCAATTTCCATTGCTTTTACCCATTTTGGATCTTTAATAGCTTCCTCTACCCTTTCTGGTACAACTTCGGATGAGACTTGATGTGCAAAACTTCTCAAGGGTTCAGCTAATTGGTCAATTGTTGTATAATTTGCAATAGAGTAGTTTATTTCTTTGCTTGTTCCATCTTCAGGAATGTACCGTTTTGGTGGTTTACCTCGATTGGTTCTTGTTGGTAATATAGTTTGTATACTAGAAGTTGGGTTTTGTGAACTTACCTCATGGATACCCCTGGGAGACTCTGAGCCATGTGGTTGCGGTTCGGATTGTATTACTCCTCCATTACTTACATCCAATTCTATCCAGGAGTTGATCCCTGATTTTTTAGCATCTTCAGGCCCTTCTCTGATTGGACTCGATTCTAGGGTCGGGTTTATTGAGTTTGGATCGGCTGAGTTCGGATCAGCTATGGCAGTCGGGTTTGCTGAATTTGGATCAGCTGAGTTCGGGTTTTCAAAACACGGGTCAGGGTTTTCTGTTGCAAAATTCGGGTTAGGGTTTTCAGTGTCAAAATTTGGTCCAGCTGTTTCAAGATTCGGTGGTTTACCTTGATTCGGGCCAGGATTTTCTGTTTCAAAATTCGGGCCAGCTAGGCTACTAAACAGCAGTTCGGGTTCACTCTCCATCTCCCCCTGAACAGGAACTTGGTGTTTATTAAAATAAGGTTCATTTTCAATAAAGGTTACATCCATTGTTGTGTAAAATTTCCGGGTTGACGGGTTGTAACACTTATACCCTTTCTGGTGTGACCCAAAACCCAAGAATACACACTTTTCTGCACAGGGTTCTACTTTGGAACGAAATTTTTTTTGAACATGAACATACACCACACACCCGAATATTTTTGGAGGCATGTTTAGAATGGAAGGAATGTTTACATGATCAGCTAGCCTTTGTAACAGAGTTTTGAATTCGTTGGTTTTTGTAGGGGTACGATTGATCAAATACACAGCAGTGGACACAACATTATCCCAAAAAATTTGTGGGTACATGGTTTTCAAACAGAAGTGATCTAGCGGTTTCAAGGATATGTCTATTTTTCCGTTCTACAATTCCATTTTGTTGTGGTGTTCCTACACACGAGGTTTCATGCACTATTCCTTTTTCTTTAAAAAAATCTTGGAGATTTCGGTTAATGTATTCCCTACCATTATCACTTCTAACCACTTTTATTTCTTTCTCAAATTGTGTTTTTACCATCTTGTAAAAAATTTGGAAAACTTTGGGTACTTCATCTTTGGATTTAAGAAGGTAAACCATGTCATACGGGTACAATCATCAGTAAAAAAAATGAACCATCGATAACCAGATTTGGATACAACTGGAGAAGGACCCCAAACATCAGTATGAACTAAATCAAAAGGGAAAAGACTTTTATTCAAACTAGCATGATAAGTTGCACGATGGCTCTTGGCCTTAATACAAGTTTCACAAACAAATTCTTCATTATTCAAACCCGAAAATAAAGTAGGGGATAGCTTTCTCATATACCCAAAAGAAGGATGACCTAGTCTCCTATGCCATAACCACACTTTTTCCTTCAACCTCTCAGATTCACTCCTTGCAAGGCATATATGACCAATCTTCAAGTTGTCTAAGTAATACAATCCTTCCCGCTTAGTACCACGCCCAATAGTCTCCCTCGTCAGGATATCCTGAAAGATACAAAAATCAGGAAACATTAGGACTGCACAGTTCAATTCTTCTGTAATTTGACCAACCGATATCAGTCTAGTTGATAAAGATGGAACAAAGAGGGTATTTTTATGAGTTAATGATGAAGAAATAGGTGCATCGCCCATTCCTTTTACCGGGTAAGATATACCATTTGCATTCAGAATTCCATTCTTCTTTGGTTCAGTAATGTTTACAAGGTCTTTTTCTGAGAAGGTCATGTGATCGGTTGCTCCCGAGTCAATCACCCAATTTTGTAATTTTTGGACATCACAGTTATTTTCAGAAATTGAAATATTACCTTGAGCAACTTGTTTACCTGCTGTCCTAGAATTAGAACTCAAGACTAACCGGTCCGAAGGCACCGTAGTTGTGGCATGTGCTGCTCCATTGATTTGACCCGAGTCATTGGCCAGACCCGAGTTGATTTGGGTCAGTTTGGTCAGCTGATCAGACCCGAGATTGCTCCCCTTCTGGTTCGGTTCTGCTGGTCCTGTCATTACTACAGTTGCACGCCCCTTTCTACTATCATGTTTCCGATTTTTTTGGTCTTTCCACCAGTCAGGGTAACCAATCAGCTTAAAACAATTTTCTTTTGTATGTTTTGAACCCCCACAATGAGTACAACCATACTTTGTTTGAGTTCTTTCTTGGTTTGGTCCAAGTTTAGTAAAAGTTAAATTTACCTCAGACGACTTATACCCACGAGACACTAAGGCCATTGGATTGTTTCCCACTTCATCTCCCTTCATCGCACTACTTGGCGCATTTCCTCCCTTCGAACTCGCGCAAAGGCTTGCTCAACAGTAGGGAACGGATTCATCTGAAGCACATCTGCTCGCACGTTGTCGAGGCGATCATCAAGCCCGTCTAAAAAGGTGTATACTCTATTTTCTTGGATATAAGAGTTAAACCTTTCTATGTCGCTGGTGTGCTCCATTGGATTCGGGCGTCGAAAGTCAATTTCTCGCCAAAGAGTTTGCAACTTGCTGTAATATTCTTCAACTGGCCTACCCTCTTGCTTGAGCCGTGCAACCCTCTTGTTTAAGTCATACACTAGAGATGCATCATTGCCGTCGAAAAATGTTGTGGCTATGGCATCCCACACATCTTTTGCAATCGGAAAACGGATGAAGTTGCCTATTAGCCTCGAATCAAGTGAGTTAATGAGCCATCCCTTCACAATTGAGTCATCGATACTCCATTTCCGGAACAGGGGATCTGCCGGCAATGGTTGACCAAGGGTCCCTGTGATGTGCCTCAATTTATCCCTTCCTTTGAGGTGCATTTCGACCACCTGGGACCACAACCCATAATTGGACCCATCTAGTTTCACAGAAATCGGTGGTGCAGATCCTTCAGTTGATGGTGTGGTGCTAGGAGATGATTGTTGTTGGAGGAGGAGTTGGGTTAATTTTTCGAGGAGAAGAGCAGTATTAGAAGCCTCTCCTACTTCAGAGGTCTTGGAAGGTTTTCCAAAATTTTCAGGAGGTGTCTCTGCCATTATTCGCAATGACAAGGATGTAGTGTACTGCTAGAGGTTTCGGCAAAGGATGTAAAGGTAGATAACAAGTTTGGGCCTAGGATCGTTGCTCTGATACTATGACAAAATTATAACATTATCATCACAGACAATTGATTCAAGCGAACACAGTGATTTTAACGTGGTATCGCCTATAGCGCACTCCACGGATCAAAACACACACACACTCTTTTTATTTCATAATTTCTTATTACAACTCACTCAATTCTGAATAATTATTTCAGATTAGATAGCCGAACCTATATACACTCACACACGCATATAATCAGGAAAGAGATCACATGCATACAGGAAAGAAATCATATGCATATAATTAGGAAATAAATCTTCAGCTAGCTATATTTGGTAAATCCTTGTAAGGCAGCATAATATCTTGAATTATCTTCAAGAAATCCTTGGCTGGATCCACCTTCTTGATTTCGTCCTCTAGATTAAATGTGGCACCAACTACACGTGTCAACTTGTCATTCCAACACATTCTTTATTTTAATTGAAAGTATATGGTTAACCATGATTAATTTCATGCAAATCCTAATCTAAATAATTTTATGAATACTATCTTGATAGTTATTTGAGATTTTCCAGTTATCAATTTAGGAGTCAACTATATACAGTAAGAGTTAAGGTTTAGAAATTAAATTTATTTTCATAATTATTGTTTGGTTGTCATTCTTTATTTTAGTATTTTATGAGAGTGCCTCTAATGAGATGTAATTTGTCATGAAAATCTTTTCAATTTTTTTTGTTACAAGTAGTATTTTTAATTATTTTTTAGATATAGATAAAATTAAAAACTAATGACTAATTTAGCTAATAACAAAATTTTAGATGCATATGGAATATAATTTTTTGAAAAATATATTTTTTTATCAATTTTGTCTAACTTTCTATTACAAAATAAGTTTTTATCTAGTATCCGATTAGTTAATGGGTTTTTATCCGATTGACTATTTGGATCCGATTAGTGTCCTACCCTGATCGAAATCCTAGATCCGCCCCTGGTTACAGGAGTACATTCATAGTATGATTATGATATACTCATAACACTATCATTATCTCAACGATTTTAATAGAATTTCAACGAAGTTTTTCATTCACAAATCTCAACGAAAACTAAAGGTTGGGATCGGAATAAGAGGTTGGTGTCATAATTCCCAGAGAATAACAGCAGATATATTTCCGTGAAATTGAGCTTTCAATTAACTACAATTTTCCATTGTATACAGTAATATTTTCCCCAACTAATTTAGATTCTCCATTGATTCTGATAATTTATTGAGGCATGCATGTCGTACACGGCTACACAAAGAATTAATGCTACAATTAATATGCAAGAGAGCGATGTATACATGCATGAAAGGTATATGATACAGAGAGAGAAAGAGAGAGAGTAGCGAAATAGAGAGTAGAATCAAATTATAATTCTCATTTCTTGATTAGTTTAATTACATGCTGTTATCCTTTATATAAGGATGCTTTACATTCTTGTTAACAGCTACCAGTTTCTCTTAGTTTCTCTAACTAACTATACTAACCAGTCAATCAATCATAGCAGGATTCCTAATAATCCTATCTGACTGGCTGTTGCAATCATCCTCTAATGATACAGCTATGCAGATGTGTATTTTTCATAATTCTGTCAATAATTTAAGGAATCACAAAATAACATTCAATAAGGAAGCAAGTTACCATTCTGTCAATTATGATTCTTTGATGGTTGTATGAACATGAAAAAACAAACAAACAAAACAAAAAATCAAGAATCAAGTACTATTACGGAACAAAAAAAAATACAAATGTTTTTGCAAGATTTTCTGGATAGCTTAATTGTTTTTTTATTTCATGATTTTGTCAATTCAAAAAACCCTCTATGGTGGGTCGAAACTTGTGGTGGATCATGCTTGATTGTGAGAGTTTGAGAACGAATTCTAGACACGGTTTTCTAACGTAAACATTACTCTAGACACGTAAACCTTACCTATACCTGCCTTATTGAATACGGTACTGGGTCGGGTAAACGGCTGAAAAAGTATCATTGACACCCCTAATTGTTTGGTTCCCACTTGTTATGGCAACCCTAGCTATAAGGTATATACGTAAAGGAACTCATTACAATTCATGAGAAAATAGTCAAAATACTGTGAATAAATAATAAAGATTGGATCAAATTCCTACGAAAATAAAATTTATCGACGGTCAATGTGTACACAGGATTCAGGAACTTGTAATTATGAAGCTATCTAAGTACTATTACGGAACAAAAAAA
>JARJHM010001531.1:0-22639 GCA_033356055.1 Carex pumila | reverse complement strand
ACACCAGTATAGATGGATACCATGAGAGTCATTTTGAATGCAATACACAAAAATACTTAAATTAAAAATTAACGAAATTAATTATTTACCTACTAAAAAATAAACAAAAAAAATGAAAAGAAGAGAGAAAAAACTTACAGTTCAGAACCTAGTTTAGGAGAGAGAATGGGGGAGAGTGTAAAATGAAATTATGTCTCTGAATGGGTTTATATAGGTAAATTATAGGCCGAAGATTAGCTATGCAACCCAGAATTGGAGTCGCAGATTGGCTATGCAGTCCCCTATTCGGGGCTACGAATTGGCTATGTGTGGACCACCTTAATTGGGGTTGTTGGACCAATCTGCAGCCTGAGAATGATGAAATTCTTCAAAAATGGAAGTGTTTGATTTTTTTTTTTAATTATGCTATTAATAAGAATTTCGGTTTCTTAACACTTTGAATAACCAACACGAAAGTACGTAGTTAAGAAATGGTCTACTATTGCTGCATTACACAAAAGTGGAAGGCAATAAGAAAAGGTAAATTCGGGTCAAAATTATCTTAATTAGTTAACCGACCTGTATGTATTGTCCCTTTTCTAAAAATATTTGCATTTCATTTTTATCTTAAAAATTTTTATATAGAGTGACAAATACATATATAAATCTCTATCTCAAATGAAGACTCCATCTCCAACTTTCATCTTAAAAATAAACCAATAGTTTTAAAATTCATATAGATTGGTTCAAATTTGGACCATTAATTAATTAATATATTCCAATGAAGTGCATGCTTTAGTGGACCTGAAGTCGGATTGGAGAAGAAGCCTAAATTTGTCAGTAATTATGATGTATAACCGGAGGCCTAAAGCAGATACTGCCAGTTTAGTTGCACCCAGATTTCCAGAAACAGGCGATCGATGTTTGGTAAACAGAAGAATAATTAAAAAAAAAGAAACGTGTGCGGTGTGGGACTGGGGGAGTATGCGTTAAGCCGTGGATTAAGGGGGATTCATGTGTAAATTTAATTTTAAGGCGCATGCCACATCATGCATTGGACAGCTAGGAAACATAAATATACATTGAACAGATAATTAAACTCTACATTTTTGACCCATATATATATAGGCGCTATACCTTAATTAGATTAGCAATTATATATATATATATATATATATATATATATATATATATAATTATATATATATATATTATTATAAGTAATAACAATCGAACCCGGCCAGTTCAAGGCGTAATTATTAATTGATTGTAGCTATATGAATTGAATTAATTGTTGTTGGACCCAAAAAGCGTAAAAATTTTTTTTTGAGAAAAAAAAAAAAAAAAAAAAAGCGTAAAAATTATTAGTCTAACTTATAAAGTGTTTAAATGAAAATGAAGATGAAGATGAAGATGAAGATGAAGAATGAATAAGTCAGGTTGGACTGACATAATCAATGAGTCAGACACTCAGACCCGATCCATTAATTAATATGTCCATATATAAGGTTATTAATAAAACAATTAATTTTCTCAAGAAATTTGGACCAACCCTGGCCTGTAAAAATAAAATGGCAAGAGGGGGCCGGCAACCAAATGATTGCATTGCATCCAGACCATACCAGATAACCAGACACATCTTTTGATTAATATTTCCAAGGTTAAGATATTTCTTTCCGTACTTTAGGAATTTAATTTCACTGGCAAGAGGGAGTGGGACACCTAGGGGCTAGGCCTTTCAATTCATTGATGATCATACATAAACATTATAACAATAACAAATAACATAATGCTCGGTGCTCGGGTTAGGTGACCTACGTACGAAAGCGATTTAATTGTGTTGAACAACTTAATTCATTCCACAATATATATCTTTTCAACTTTATCTTTATCTTTATCTTCATCTTTATCGTGTGAATCACTTTCACACCGTGTGATATTATCATCGTTCTTTCCGCACTTTCCTCTTTACCCCTTCAAATATCCAATAATGCTAGCTGCATGTATCATGCATGTTCTACACTCTAAAATTAAAATAAGACACCTCAATATATAATATTTCAATTAAGAGGGTTAAAATATATATTAATTCTGAAATAGTTACAAATAGCTAGTACATATGGTTATGCATTCAATTTTTTTTAACCTTAACCTGAACACAACTTCCAACAAACAAAAAAACTAGATGAAATTAACAAATTGAATTATTAATTTAAACTTAGAAATCCTCTTTTAAAGGGAGGATCAAACAGCAATTTCACACAAAACAATTTTACATAAAAAATAATAAACCTTGCCACAAATCCACAATAGAAGGGTTGCCGTAATTAAAAGGAACAAAAAAAAAGAAATATACATCTTAAACATGCATGTAAATATTCCTCAAAATTTCATGACAACCGTACCGTTCCGTTTACACAAACAATTTGTATTTCTATCGTGGCTGGACCAGAGTTATAGTGACCTCATTTACTGATTCATTATATGCTGAACCCGTTTTAGTGCTTATGGATAAATCTGCTGTATTTGGTCTTGCATAAATCGGCGGCTCGACTGGTAAAGGCAACTGCATCTGATCACTGATAAGCATTAGTAGTACTTTTGACATAGTTGGTCTCTCTTCGGGGTTTCCTTGCACACAAAGAAGTGCTATATGGAAGCATCGAGACGCCTCGGTGGGTGAGTAAGAGTTCTCGAGTACTGTGGGGTCCATGAATTCTGATGCGCCCGATCTCTGGTCCATAATTCCCATGCCTATTACAGATTTCATTTAAATGGAGATTAGCCGCGCCACAAATATATAACAGGAATATTGACATGTACAATTATCTTTCTCAATGGAATGCAAATTTTAATTGCAAATTAGCAACAAAAAAGAAACAAATAATGACAACTTAATTAATGTTTAAAAGGCTTTACCTGTTGGAGAAGGGTGTGACCATGCTGTTGTACGTAATAATTTCCGTTTCTTTGCCCGCTAAGTATCTCCAAAAGTAGAACGCCAAAACTAAACACATCTGATTTTACAGAGAAAGTGCCTTCCAATGCCAACTCTGGGGCCATATATCCGCTGTAAATTAATTCAAGGCTTATATTTATAATTAATATATACCAAAGAATGGATATATATATATATTTTTCATTACCTAGCTTGGACCTTATTTGAAATTTGGAATTACAATTAATTAATTAGAGGTTGCTGTCCATGTCCAGGTGGTAGGCTGGTAGCTTTCAATTAATCGTTTCATCAGTTACATTTGATGTGGAGAGGACAATTAATCCTAAAACATCTTTTAATTAAGATAAATTAATGAACAAAACCTCTTTCTAGCGTCAGGGGCTTGACCCCTGTCCTGTGTTATACTTATAAAAAAGAAAAAGAAAAAGAAAAAGAAAAAGGAATATATGCTCTCCAGTAAATACTAGAGACCAAAATATATAATGGAATTATAATGATTGTTAGATATCAGCTAGATTATTAATTAACAACATGCTATTTGTTCGGTCAATTATATATAACGAATTTTATGTTTGTGATATAGATCACCTACTAGATTATAAATTACAATGAACTTACAAGGTTCCAACGACTTTGCCAGTATTGACCTGACTGGCATCTTCTCCATCAAAGATTTTTGCCATACCAAAATCAGAGATTTTGGGGTTCATTTTATTGTCCAAGAGCACATTGCTAGCCTTCATGTCTCTATGTATAATCTTCAATAGAGAATCCTCATGTAGGTACAGTAACCCTCTAGCAATTCCCAGTATTATGTTATGCCTTCTCTTCCAATCCAGCTGGGGATTTCTATCTGGATCTGTGCAACAAAGCAAATATTGAAGATATCATGCATGGTTGAGTCATTGGGTCAATGGATTGGAAATGACCATGTGCGCATTGTTTACTAGTACTACACATGATTTTGAAAGTTGTTTGACTAATGTTAGGTTCAAATTTCAACAAATTTCGACACAATGCATGGAATTTTCTTCACTTGCACATCCGCACGACTCTGCACCTGTCCCTATAGGCTATAATTTAAATAAGTGGGAATGCTAACACCCATATAATGACAAAGTCAATCAAAGCACCGAAAGTTCCAAGGTAATTATTAATGTGAATATATACAACTTTTTTAAATCTTCTGTAATTAACTTTTCAGAAGATATTGCCTTGGAGCGGTTGGTCCCGGAATTGAAAAATCTATAAAAATAATTAATTGACCAAAAATGGGGAGCAAATATATTGACAGATGAATTTTTGCTTCATGCAGCGCATGATCATACATAGCCTCTGTTTTGACTCTTTGTCAGTGCGCTGCCTGAAGTAACTACTACTGTGTTAATTATTTAGTTATTTACACAAAAAGAGTAGGTGTTGTGGTAAGGAAAAGGAACTAACCAAAGAGGAAGGCATCAAGGCTTCTATTAGGAAGGTACTCATAAATGAGCAACTTCTCTTCCATGTCTACACAACAACCCAATAATCTCACTAGATTTCTATGTTGAAGTTTTGCAATCAACTCCACCTCGTTTCGAAATTCGATCGCGCCTTGGCGAGATCTAGCTGACAGCCTTTTCACGGCTATCTCATGTCCACCGCTCATAACGCCCTAACCAATTCAGGGAATTACATTTCATTAAAACCATATATAAACTTTAATATTTGTACTTAATTTTAAGGTTTTTATGATTATGGGAATGGGATGGTTAAATTCTTCAGGACTTAATGTTTCTCTTGATATGTTCTGTATATAACTATTAAAAGCTGGGATACTAATTTATGCAACTCCGCTTAAATTAATTACTTGAATGCCAAAGTGATAAATGATTAACAGTGACAAAATTACTATTTTGCTCCATGTTTTTGGAGTTTTTGAACTAGCTTTTCCAAGAATAAGAAAATTTTCGGAGAGAATCATGAATAATTAAGGAGAATATACTTTATAAACTGGGCCAAATCCACCTTCACCAAGCTTGTTGGATTTGGAGAAATTGTTTGTTGCTTCTACAATTGTGTTGAAATCCATCAACGGCAGATCTGATTTTGATAAAGTTACTAAATTCTCGATCTGAGCCCTTCTTATTGCTATACAGAACAAAACAGTAAATTCATGTATAAGAAAAGAAAGAAATTAAATATATAATTAGCAAATTAAGAAGCAATTATCCTACATTCCGCATTACTCGGATAACTATGTACGCACCATCTTATAATATTTGAAATTCCACAGAGTGCATGGTTTACTACTGTGCTTTTGAACCTTATCATTTGAAATTTCGAGAAAAATCAAAATTGAAAATGTGAACCTCAACAGTCAATACTAAAGAAAGCAATATATATATAAATATAATGTTGAAGTTACCATTTCTTTTTCTCCATCTCCAACAGTAGATAAAATAGAAGATCGTGCAACATATCACCACTACTAAAACCGAAACCATTATAGGCATGGCAGCTGATGAAGAGCTGGAATTGCTTTGGTTCCCTGTTTTTTCACAAATCTAAATTAGCAACAACATTTGAAAACAGAAAGGCCATATATATATTATTGTATTATAATCTCATAAATTAATTAAAATTGTGGTATTACCTTGATCCGTAGTATCTTGGGACTGCGGTGCCGGTGAATCCATAAGATACCGGCGGGTGTGAAAGTGAAACTTCATATATAGTAGCGAATAGTAGAAACAAAATTTTATGAGGCTTTTGTTAGATTGAACTCCTCTCATATATACATGCGAGCAGGGTTTAATTTGGTTAAGAAATAAACTAAGATGACTTGGGACTGTGAATCGGGTTTGAAAGGACAAAGAAATAAAAATTCAGTGTTTGGTTGGCCAAAAGCACAAAGGTCTCAGAGAGGAGAGGAGAGGAGAGGGAGGAGAGGAGGAAGGAACGAAGAAAAAACAATGCTTTCATACGCCATTATGCTTCCTTTCGCTTTCCCTGTTATAGTAAAGAGGATTTGGGTCGGGTTGACGTTACAATATATATTCGATCCATATGAAAAATATATATAGATATAATAGAATATATATTTGTAACGTCAACCCGACCCAAATCCTCTTTACTATAACAGGGAAAGCGAAAGGGAAGCATAATGGCGTATGAAAGCATTGTTTTTTTCTTCGTTCCTTCCTCCTCTCCTCCCTCTCCTCTCCTCTCCTCTCTGAGACCTTTGTGCTTTTGGCCAACCAAACACTGAATTTTTATTTCTTTGTCCTTTCAAACCCGATTCACAGTCCCAAGTCATCTTAGTTTATTTCTTAACCAAATTAAACCCTGCTCGCATGTATATATGAGGAGGAGTTCAATCTAACAAAAGCCTCATAAAATTTTGTTTCTACTATTCGCTACTATATATGAAGTTTCACTTTCACACCCGCCGGTATCTTATGGATTCACCGGCACCGCAGTCCCAAGATACTACGGATCAAGGTAATACCACAATTTTAATTAATTTATGAGATTATAATACAATAATATATATATGGCCTTTCTGTTTTCAAATGTTGTTGCTAATTTAGATTTGTGAAAAAACAGGGAACCAAAGCAATTCCAGCTCTTCATCAGCTGCCATGCCTATAATGGTTTCGGTTTTAGTAGTGGTGATATGTTGCACGATCTTCTATTTTATCTACTGTTGGAGATGGAGAAAAAGAAATGGTAACTTCAACATTATATTTATTATATATTGCTTTCTTTAGTATTGACTGTTGAGGTTCACATTTTCAATTTTGATTTTTCTCGAAATTTCAAATGATAAGGTTCAAAAGCACAGTAGTAAACCATGCACTCTGTGGAATTTCAAAATATTATAAGATGGTGCGTACATAGTTATCCGAGTAATGCGGAATGTAGGATAATTGCTTCTTAATTTGCTAATTATATATTTAATTTCTTTCTTTTCTTATACATGAATTTACTGTTTTGTCTGTATCAGCAATAAGAAGGGCCTCAGATCGAGAATTTAGTAACTTTATCAAAATCAGATCTGCCGTTGATGGATTTCAACACAATTGTAGAAGCAACAAACAATTTCTCCAAATCCAACAAGCTTGGTGAAGGTGGATTTGGCCCAGTTTATAAAGTATATTCTCCTTAATTAATCATGATTCTCTCCGAAAAATTTTCTTTATTCTTGGAAAAGCTAGTTCAAAAACTCCAAAAACATGTGAGCAAAATAGTAATTTTGTCACTGTTAATCATTTTATCACTTTGGCATTCAAGTAATTAATTTAAGCGATTTGCATAAATTAGTATCCCAGCTTTTAATAGTTATATACAGAACATATCAAGAGAAACATTCTATGTCCCTGAAGAATTTAACCATCCCATTCCCATAATCATAAAAACCTTAAATTAAGTACAAATATTAAAGTTTATATATGGTTTTAATGAAATGTAAATTCCCTGAATTGTTTAGGGCGTTATGAGCGGTGGGACATGAGATAGCCGTTGAAAGGCTGTCAGCTAGATCTCGCCAAGGCGCGATCGAATTTCGAAAACGAGGTGGAGTTGATTGCAAAACTTCAACATAGAAATCTAGTGAGATTATTGGGTTGTTGTGTAGACATGGAGAGAAGTTGCTCATTTATGAGTACCTTCCTAATAGAAGCCTTGATGCCTTCCTCTTTGGTTAGTTCCTTTTCCTTACCACAAACACCTACTCTTTTTGTGTAAATAACTAAATATATTAACACAGTAGTAGTTACTTCAGGCAGCGCACTGACAAAGAGTCAAAACAGAGCTATGTATGATCATGCGCTGCATGAAGCAAAAATTCATCTGTCAATATATTTGCTCCCCATTTTTGGTCAATTAATTATTTTTATAGATTTTTCAATTCCGGGACCAACGCTCCAAGGCCAATATCTTCTGAAAAGTTAATTAACAGAAGATTTAAAAAAGTTGTATATATTCACATTAATAATACCTTGGAACTTTCGGTGCTTTGATTGACTTTGTCATTATATGGGTGTTAGCATTCCCACTTATTTAAATTATAGCCTATAGGGACAGGTGCAGAGTCGTGCGGATGTGCAAGTGAAGAAAAATTCCATGCATTGTGTCGAAATTTGTTGATGAATTTGAACCTAACATTAGTCAAACAACTTTCAAAAATCATGTGTAGTACTAGTAAACAATGCGCACCATGGTCATTTCCAATCCATTGACCCAAATGACTCAACCATGCATGATATCTTCAATATTTTGCTTTGTTGCACGAATCCAGATAGAAATCCCCAGCTGGATTGGAAGAGAAGGCATAACATAATACTGGGAATTGCTAGAGGGTTACTGTACCTACAATGAGGATTCTCTATTGAAGATTATACATAGAGACATGAAGGCTAGCAATGTGCTCTTGGACAATAAAATGAACCCCAAAATCTCTGATTTTGGTATGGCAAAAATCTTTGATGGAGAAGATGCCAGTCAGGTCAATACTGGCAAAGTCGTTGGAACCTTGTAAGTTCATTGTAATTTATAATCTAGTAGGTGATCTATATCACAAACATAAAATTCGTTATATATAATTGACCGAACAAATAGCATGTTGTTAATTAATAATCTAGCTGATATCTAACAATCATTATAATTCCACATTATATATTTTGGTCTCTTGTATTTCTGGAGAGCATATATTCCTTTTTCTTTTTCTTTTTCTTTTCTTTTTTAATATAAGTATAACACAGAGACAGGGGTCAAGCCCCCTGACGCTAGAAAGAGGTTTTGTTCATTAATTTATCTTAATTAAAAGATGTTTTAGGATTAATTGTCCTCTCCACATCAAATGTAACTGATGAAACGATTAATGAAAGCTACCAGCCCTACCACCTGGACATGGACAGCAACCTCTAATTAATTAATTGTAATTCCAAATTTCAAATAAGGTCCAAGCTAGGTAATGAAAAATATATATATATATCCATTCTTTGGTATATATTAATTATAAAAATAAGCCTTGAATTAATTTACAGCGGATATATGGCCCCAGAGTTGGCATTGGAAGGCACTTTCTCTGTAAAATCAGATGTGTTTAGTTTTGGCGTTCTACTTTTGGAGATACTTAGCGGGCAAAGAAACGGAAATTATTACGTACAACAGCATGGTCACACCCTTCTCCAACAGGTAAAGCCTTTTAAACATTAATTAAGTTGTCATTATTTGTTTCTTTTTTGTTGCTTAATTTGCAATTAAAATTTGCATTCCATTGAGAAAGATAATTGTACATGTCAATATTCCTGTTATATATTTGTGGCGCGGCTAATCTCCATTTAAATGAAATCTGTAATAGGCATGGGAATTATGGACCAGAGATCGGGCGGCATCAGAATTCATGGACCCCACAGTACTCGAGAACTCTTACTCACCCACCGAGGCGTCTCGATGCTTCCATATAGCACTTCTTTGTGTGCAAGGAAACCCCGAAGAGAGACCAACTATGTCAAAAGTACTACTAATGCTTATCAGTGATCAGATGCAGTTGCCTTTACCAGTCGAGCCGCCGATTTATGCAAGACCAAATACAGCAGATTTATCCATAAGCACTAAAACGGGTTCAGCATATAATGAATCAGTAAATGAGGTCACTATAACTCTGGTCCAGCCACGATAGAAATACAAATTGTTTGTGTAAACGGAACGGTACGGTTGTCATGAAATTTTGAGGAATATTTACATGCATGTTTAAGATGTATATTTCTTTTTTCTGATGTTCCTTTTAATTACGGCAACCCTTCTATTGTGGATTTGTGGCAAGGTTTATTATTTTTTATGTAAAATTGTTTTGTGTGAAATTGCTGTTAGATCCTCCCTTTAAAAAGAGGATTTCTAAGTTTAAATTAATAATTCAATTTGTTAATTTCATCTAGTTTTTTTGTTTGTTGGAAGTTGTGTTCAGGTTAAGGTTAAAAAAAAATTGAATGCATAACCAGTATGTACTAGCTATTTGTAACTATTTCAGAATTAATATATATTTTAACCCTCTTAATTGAAATATTATATATTGAGGTGTCTTATTTTAATTTTAGAGTGTAGAACATGCATGATACATGCAGCTAGCATTATTGGATATTTGAAGGGGTAAAGAGGAAAGTGCGGAAAGAACGATGATAATATCACACGGTGTGAAAGTGATTCACACGATAAAGATGAAGATAAAGATAAAGATAAAGTTGAAAAGATATATATTGTGGAATGAATTAAGTTGTTCAACACAATTAAATCGCTTTCGTACGTAGGTCACCTAACCCGAGCACCGAGCATTATGTTATTTGTTATTGTTATAATGTTTATGTATGATCATCAATGAATTGAAAGGCCTAGCCCCTAGGTGTCCCACTCCCTCTTGCCAGTGAAATTAAATTCCTAAAGTACGGAAAGAAATATCTTAACCTTGGAAATATTAATCAAAAGATGTGTCTGGTTATCTGGTATGGTCTGGATGCAATGCAATCATTTGGTTGCCGGCCCCCTCTTGCCATTTTATTTTTACAGGCCAGGGTTGGTCCAAATTTCTTGAGAAAATTAATTGTTTTATTAATAACCTTATATATGGACATATTAATTAATGGATCGGGTCTGAGTGTCTGACTCATTGATTATGTCAGTCCAACCTGACTTATTCATTCTTCAACTTCAATTTCATTTTCATTTTCAAAAATGTAGAGTTTAATTATCTGTTCAATGTATATTTATGTTTCCTAGCTGTCCAATGCATGATGTGGCATGCGCCTTAAAATTAAATTTACACATGAATCCCCCTTAATCCACGGCTTAACGCATACTCCACCAGTCCCACACCGCACACGTTTCTTTTTTTTAATTATTCTTCTGTTTACCAAACATCGATCGCCTGTTTCTGGAAATCTGGGTGCAACTAAACTGGCAGTATCTGCTTTAGGCCTCCGGTTATACATCATAATTACTGACAAATTTAGGCTTCTTCTCCAATCCGACTTCAGGTCCACTAAAGCATGCACTTCATTGGAATATATTAATTAATTAATGGTCCAAATTTGAACCAATCTATATGAATTTTAAAACTATTGGTTTATTTTTAAGATGAAAGTTGGAGATGGAGTCTTCATTTGAGATAGAGATTTATATATGTATTTGTCACTCTATATAAAAATTTTTAAGATAAAAATGAAATGCAAATATTTTTAGAAAAGGGACAATACATACAGATCGGTTAACTAATTAAGATAATTTTGACCCGAATTTACCTTTTTCTTATTGCCTTCCACTTTTGTGTAATGCAGCAATAGTAGACCATTTCTTAACTACGTACTTTCGTGTTGGTTATTCAAAGTGTTAAGAAACCGAAATTCTTATTAATAGCATAATTAAAAAAA
This sequence comes from Carex pumila, assembly GCA_033356055.1. Taxonomy (NCBI): domain Eukaryota; kingdom Viridiplantae; phylum Streptophyta; class Magnoliopsida; order Poales; family Cyperaceae; genus Carex; species Carex pumila. Next base: position 11,293 of record JARJHM010001531.1, on the reverse strand, counting down.
AAAAATCAAAATACTTCCATTTTTGAAGAATTTCATCATTACTCAGGCTGCAGATTGGTCCAACAACCCCAATTAAGGTGGTCCACACATAGCCAATTCGTAGCCCCGAATAGGGGACTGCATAGCCAATCTGCGACTCCAATTCTGGGTTGCATAGCTAATCTTCGGCCTATAATTTACCTATATAAACCCATTCAGAGACATAATTTCATTTTACACTCTCCCCCATTCTCTCTCCTAAACTAGGTTCTGAACTGTAAGTTTTTTCTCTCTTCTTTTCATTTTTTTTGTTTATTTTTTAGTAGGTAAATAATTAATTTCGTTAATTTTTAATTTAAGTATTTTTGTGTATTGCATTCAAAATGACTCTCATGGTATCCATCTATACTGGTGGTGATGTTTTAATATGCCCTAATGAGGTTTATTATAGTATCAAGCTTGTTACTGTGATTCTGGTAATGCCGGATACTGATTATGTGCAAATTAAATCGGTTATTTGTCAACATCACATTAATATTCAGTCTAAAATTAGTATGCCCACCAGTTTAGCACAAATCTGATTCTAACTCTTTCCTATTCAGAATGATGGAGTCTGACAGATATTGTACGACAAAACCATGAGTTTTCCTGGGGGTGGGTACAAGGTAATTGACCTATTTATGGAGGTTACCCGAGCCCGACATACCAACCCAATTATGAGATTAATCCGAGGTGGTAGTCAGGTTAACTCTAATTCCTCAAGTCTGATCTCTTTCCAAATTGACCAGTTATCTAATAGTCATGCCCCAGTTCAGAGGCACTGACCGTCTAGTCTTGGTCCTGACCCCAGATTGACCAGCTTTCTAGTAGTTGGACCGTTCATTGGGGTCAGTTTTGTGATTCAGATGAAACCGATGAAACAGTGGATCCGGAATTACAAAAGGTAGAGAAAAATTGGGGTGACAATGATCCTGAGAGTATGAGCGATCATAGTGACCAGGAAGATACTTATCATGTGCTTGGACAAAGGTTCGGAGTGGATAGCGGGTTTCAGATAATGGACGCAGGTTTGAGCACTCGGTTAGAGCTTTCAATAGCACATCAGGGTTTCAGGAAGCTGCTGCGTATTTTTTTGGAAGGGCAACAAAGTTTGAAGATGAATTGTCGGAAGGACAAACATATGACTTAAAATAGCAAATGAAGAGTGCATGCTAGGTTTCACATTGTGTACAACAAAGAGATAAGGAATACGCATAGTGACAAGTCCAGAATGAGGTTCAAGTACAAGGATAGCATATGTGGCTGGTACATATATACCATTGCCACTGGTTACGGTTCACAATGACGTGCCTCCAAATGCCCAACAAAACACTCTTGTCACACTGATGCGACAAGAGTAGATCATGCATAATTGTCAGTTGCTATGGTTGTTGATTGCATATCAACTCACATGAGGAGCAATGTTGATTCGAGTATCCAAGCTGTCAGGGTCACTGTTGTTGAAAGGTACAATGGTCAGATACCGGCATACAACAAATTGTGGCATGGAAGGGAATTGGCAATTGCCCGCCAATTTGGTAGTTGGGAGGAGTCATACACGCTTATAGTTCCATTGTTGGAGGCAATCAAGAGAAACAATCGAGGTACATTGTTAATTCTATTTTTACATATTGTTAATCATTTTTATATTATTTTAAAAAAATGAAAATCAGTCAGAATGCCCTGAACACGAGGGCCATGTCCTTGTTCTAGAACATAGGCTCGTTAGTTTGGGAAGATCACGACACAACAGGATTCCAATGTAGTTGGATTTACTAAATAAGAGGAGAAGAGGACACTAAGCCAACCAAAATACACAAGAAATTCATAACAGAGCTAGAAGAGATGCACGAGGTAGTTAATTTAATTTTTTGTATTGAAATTCAACTTTAAAAAATTATTGAAACAATGAGATTTAACAGTCATTATTTCTTTGTAAATTTGCAAGTTCAGAGACAATTTATGGATTGAATGTTTATTTAGAGCTAAAGTTATGTTTGTGTTGTATTGGATGTTTTAATTGTATTCATAAGAATATTGTTTCTTTATGTCTATTAGACATATTTTTATTGTACTCGTCAGAAAAAATTTATCATAGTATTGTTCTATTTATAGTTTCTTTTGATTTATTTTTAGAACACACTGGTGGAAAAACTGGAATTAGTATCGGTCTATCTAGATTGGCTATATGAAACAACCGATACTAATACTTATCTGGATCGATTTAAAAAAAAACATCCTAAAAACTATTCAGATCGACTTTTAAAGTGAACCGATCCTAATACTGTGCTAATTACGATCGGTTCTTTGTAAAAATCGATCCTAATAGTGCATACATTAGGTTCGGTCCTTTAAAAAAACCGATCCTAATACTATTAGGATCGGTATTAGGATCGGTTATATAAAGAACCGATCCTAATGTATGCACTATTAGGATCAGTTCTTTATAATAACCGATCATAATACTATTAGGATCGGTTTTTACAAAGAACCGATCCTAATTGTGCAAAAAAGTTGTAGGTTATGCAAAAAAAATGGAATTAGGATTGGTTTTTTATAACAACCGATCCTAATACTAATATTTTTTTAGACATCTTAATATTTTTATTTAAATAATTTTGTGAAGAAAAAATTTTCTTATATGCCAAAAACAAGATTCTAAATAGCGCGCTATAGCGTCACAAAGCACCCTAGACTGACCTCTGTTATGGTACCAAGTCCAAACTCAGTAGCCAAGCACTAGGCAAAGGCCGCTGGTATAGTGCAATGCACTAAAAATATCAAATTTGACCTTTGCTGGTAAATCAGCAAGTATGGATTGATATATGGACCAAACTGCAAAAGCGATTACATCAACATGTAGAGCATTAAAATATACACATAATTGACACAACTTTCAATTTATTTGGATTTTTCTACAGTTAGTTATGAATTTTCAAATTTCAGCTTTCGAAAAAACTTTAAACATCCATAACTTTGACTAGGAAAGTCAGATTTGGGCCTATGACCACTTTTTGGAAAGGGAAGGATGAGACAGATCCGAATATCACCCCGAAAGAAACCTCTAGGTATTTGAAGTATCAGAATTTCAAAAAAAATATTGTTTAGTGCCTTAAAAACTCAGTTTAAGTTTTCGTTTGACGGTAAATACAATGATCGTATTTTGTTTAATCAAAAGCCTAAGAGATTATTCAAGAATTATTTATATAATTATTTAAAATGCATTTACTATTATTATGTTTGTTTTTCGATCTCCGAGCAAATGGTATATGTTGACAATAATCAAATAATCCAATTATTCTCTCTCTCACTCTCCAATTATTCTCTAAACAAAAAAATAGAAGTTGACATCATTGAGGCAATCTAACTATATTTTCTTTTGTATATTTGAATAAAATAAATTATTAAGAATCAAAGTCAAGTCCTTAATTATTGTTATCTTTAGACTTGTGATATCCAACTGACAAATCAAATCAAAGATATAAAGAATGGAGATGATTGCTTTAGCCCCCTGTGCCAAGGATTTATTGTTTCAAATGTTTCTGGAGCACCTGTTCTAGGAGGAAAGGCTGCACCACTCTCCACATATAATAAAGATGATTACTTTGTTACACTGAGCATAAAGAAGGTTCTATTTTTATTTATTTATTTATACTTTGTTTTTTCGAATTAATCGATCCTAATTCTACAAAAAAAAATTAGGATCAATTTTTTTAAACAACCGATCCTAATTCTTTTTTTAATGTTGGTTCTGCAAAAAAAAAAAAAGGAATTAGGATCGGTTGTTTTAAAAAACCTATCCTAATAGTACTATTAGGATCGATTTTTTGAAACAACCGATCCTAATTTTTATTTTTATTTTTTGCAGAACCAACATTAAAAAAAATGAATTAGGATCGGTTGTTTTAAATAACCGATCCTAATAGTATATTAGGATCGGTTTTTTTTAATTAACCAATCCTAATTCTAATTTGGCACTAGGGTTTATTTTCATTTTGCGCCTCTGTACTTAGCCAAAAATGTTGAGTCTCAATACTGTTAGGATCAGTTCAATAAATAACCGATCCTGATAACTCCTTATATAACCTGGTTAAGGTTCTTATTTTCATTTCGCGCCTTTCATTTGCAACTTAGCATCTCTCTCTCTCTCTCTGTCTCCATCTCTCCCTCTCAAATCCTCAGACCTCCGTGTCTCTCTCTCTCTGTCTCAGTCTCTCTCCTCTCCTCCGTGTCTATCTCTCTCTTTCAAAGCCGAGCCTCTCGCACCTCCCCCTCAATTGTGTCATTTTTTAAATTTTTTATTGTTTCAAAAATTAATTAATGATGTTTGTAAATTGTTTTACAGTCTTGAAGACATTTCACTCAAGTTACTTAATCATCCGGCCGATCAACTATCACAGTATTAGCTTTATCTAATTTTCTCATTATTATACTTTTAAAACACATTTTTTTTTGTATTTTTCATTGGAAAATGTTTTTCATCTAATTGTTTCCTTTGTTTTTCTTTTTCAGGTCTTTTCTAATCTCAAGTGACTACAAAAGAGGTAATTTTTTTATTGTTGTGCTTTACATTAATTGCATAAATGTGTGTTAATTGAAGAAATAGCTCAATCAGTCACTTGTATGTTTGTTAATTAATTTTTTTGGATTTAAATTTCTTGTAATAATATGTAATGCATTATAATCTAGATTCACAAAATATCGGTTCTGAAAAAAAAATTAGAATCGGTTGTTTCAAATAACCAAACCTAATAGTACTATTAGGATCAGTTTTTTGAAATAACTAATCCTAATTCCTTCTCTCTTTTTTTAATGTTGGTTTTGCAAAAAAAAAAAAAAAACATTAGGATCGGTTGTTTAATAAAACCGATCCTAATAGTACTATTAGGATTGGTTATTTGAAACAACCGGTCTTAATTCTTTTTTTTTCAGCGGAAACTCGAATTAGGATCGGTTTTTTGAAACAACCGGTCCTAATTCAAACTTTTAAGATCGGTTGTTTAACCGATACAGTTTAGTTTAGTATTAGTATTGCCCAAATCAAAATCAGTTAAATTCCGATCCTAATGTGCGTAAATAACCGATCCTAATTCTAGTTTTTCCACTAGTGACATTAACATTAAACCCTAAACTTGCATACATTTTATTTAAATACAACAAAATTAACAAAAAGAACAAACAAAATAATAAAAACAACCAACAAATATCTATATTTCTGTTTAAAAAAATATATATATGATGGACCTCAGACCGCCTATCCATCCTCTATATGTGTGAGGTTGCAGATTGGCTATGCGGACCTCTTTAATTGGGGCCGCTGAGTCATTCTGAGGCCGGGGTAATTATGGAATTCTGTTTTGGGGATGTGTTTTGATTTTTTTTTTATTATTATGCTATTAATAAAAATTTCGCGTTAAGAAACACCAGCTGATAGGTAAATAGGTTGGATGATAAAGTCTCCTATATAATGATTCATAAATGTAACAGTGAAGTCACTTTTGCATAGAAACGTCTTAAGATCTTATTAGTTGTCAAATATTTCATCATGAAGTTACGTATTGTATCCATTATATATTTTCAGAGTACTATTTCAATGTATAATACATTATTTCTTACTACTTTAAAACTCAACAGTTTAAGGAAAATGTTTGACTGTGACCATGCATATTAATTTTAACCATTGTTACTACGAACGTACTATATATATACAAATTAAAATATTGAAAATCATGTTTAGTCCATGTAATATTAAATTTATATAATTTAGTGTTCAGATTAATTAGATATCCTAGTACTCAATCAGAAATCTTGTTTAGAAGTCTTAGTTGGGATAGATTATTATTATAGTTAGGTCTCTTATCAATAAATTAGGTTCAATTTGTCAAAAATTCATAAATAAATTATAACTTAAGGCAATTAACTTGCTATTCATGTTATGTGTTATTCTAAGTCAATAATCATTTTTTAAATATGACTAGCTTCTTGGTTAGACTGAATTGCCTCAAAATATTATATTGCAAGTCTTAATTAATGTTCATTTTTAGCTTGTTCAAAATTCACAGTACGTAGATGATTTAATTTGGTGTGTCGGACTAAATCTTTCAAAATTTTAATTAAAATTAAGAAATGAGGAGTCGGTTGATATGGGGAGAAGTAGATAGGACGCACTGCTTAATAGTTAATAATATATAGAACAAAATCAGTTGGTACTATTAATTAATTAATAAGGAGATTTTAAAAGTAGAGCTAGTCTACCACAAATAAAGCTTCTTTATATATACATTGAAAAAGAAAATTGTTCTCTAAAAAATAACTAATTTTGAAAACATGCACAGAAAAGGTTGTCACTGGCCTTTCCTTTACATATATATACATAATCATCCTCATATCTAAAGAGAACTACAAGCATTTTCTCACTCCTCACTGATTGGCGATCGCTCTCCGACTAGAATCGCATGCAACCTAAAATTAATTTGTATCTCCTTTCCGTACGTGTTAGGATTTCTCATTTAAGTGATAAAATGAAGCATAGCCAAAGTGATGAACTTGAGATATATCACATGCCATGCCAGCTGAACCAAAACATTTCCACGTGATCGAAGTTGCCTTTTTTATAATTAGATGAATATTAATTGTTGAATCAATGCAAATATCCTTGATCACTTGTGCCATTGAATTATAAGTTAGTGCATATATAGAAGTGATGAGCAAAATATATAGTATAATTAAAGAGTTCGTAATCTAAAAGGTTGGTATGCATATCAAATTAATTAATGTTGTCGATATATATATATATATATATATATATATAATCTTTTTCATATATAGTTGTCTGCAAGGTTAATTAGAATCTGTTGAACTTGTTTTTCTCTTTCAGGGCAGGCATATATATATATATATATATATGCATGGGGTACATGCATGATCAAATAATTAATTAATGTCCCTTCTGAAGAACAGATACGGCGCCTAATGAGCATTGTTTTTTCTCTATAATTACAAGTCATGACCGTTTTCTATTCCTTTCATCTATCAGTAAAAGTCAATATATATATACATCAAATAATGAATTCTGCCTTGATTAGTGGTGCCAACGTGTCTGATTTGATCGGAGATGGATCCAAATTAGTTATTTGTTTTCTATAAGAGGGTTGATAACAAGTCACAAGTCGCAAGTGTACGTTTTCGTCAAGCTAGCTAATTAATTTATATAAGAGGGTATATGATATGAATGTATGTATTGTATGATCGATTCTTCCTCCCCAGTCCCCAGGATAATGATTGATGGATGGAATTATCCCAAGAAAATTAAACGTACTGGAGCTTACTTTTGGGCTGATTTTATCATTCAATCAAATATATTTTGAGCCCAAAATTGTAAATTGTCCCTTATTACAATACAGGCTAACAAAACCCAAATTAATAAGCATCTTCAAGTCTCATAGATGTCTTAATAGGCCTGTAGAGCTAACCAGCCTATCTCCATATTTCCTCTAGCTATCCCAACATGTAGAGTTCATAGGCCGTACCCATTAATTATTAGGAAATATTAATTAATTGTTTGTCCAGCTCCAGCTGCATTCTCCTCTCTCGATTATTTATTATTCTACACATATATATTATATCACTGCATGTCAAAGGAACAATTCAGTGGAATCCTATGATTAGTTTTGAGGATATTAATTTATCTTCCGTTGCATACCCAAAAAATGTTTTGAGCAAATTGATGAAGCTCAACTTAAATGATAGAAATCAGATTAATTTCACGCCAATTCGTTTCAGGTGTTTCAACTTTCAACTAAAATGATAGAAATCATGCTGGTTCTGCAGCTTCATCATCACTGTATCAACATATTAAAACATTACTATAAATTTAATTATATAAAAAAACAAAAACAAGAAAAATTAATGTTTCATCAAAGATTTCTAAAACTGTAATGTCAAGAAAGGTTCAGTTATATTAAAACGAATAACTAAGATCCCATTGGTCCGAATTTTTCTTATTTTACCGTCTTTGAAAAAAAAAAAAACAATAGCTACTTTGTTTTTGTTGGAAAATTCCAGAATTACTAAGTCTGCATAACTAACAAATTGGTTGCACAAATATCGCAACCACCACAAAGGTATGAAATTCAATAAAATCAACCATATTACGGCCATTTTTTTTTAATACCCAAAAAAAAAAAATTTAAATAATCCTGCATTCTATTTTTTTTTCAAAAATACCTCGACTACCAGGCTCATCGGTGGCCCAGAAAAATAGCGAACCGCCTAGCCCACGGACGAGCCACAGCACTAGCAGGCCGCCCCTACCACAAGCGGTCCACTATGCATAGCAGACCACCACCACCACCACCACCCCCCCCAGGCGGTCTGCTAAGGATCTTATACCCTACCCATGACTCCCTCTCTTGTCTCCCTCTCTGTCTCTCCCGTCTCCCTGCCTCCAGAACAACGGAAAAAAAAAAAAAAAAAAAAAAACGCCACCCTGTCTTCGTCCTAGCCCCGGCCACCCTTGCCACTGCTCTGCTGCCACCCTCCCTCTCCCTTGCTCATCTCCCTCGCTCGTCAGCACCTTCACCACCGTGTCTCCCCTGCCGTCGCTGCCACTCCTCCCTCTCTCTCAGGTAAATTTTCGATTCGACGATTGAATATGATTAAGTTATATAATAGTTGAATTTGATTCGATTGAATGTGATTAAATGAATACGATTGAATTCAATTAAATGTAATTGTGATTGTGATTGTGATTGTGATTGTGATTGTGATTAAATGTAATTGTTCGATCTGATTAGTGGAATGTTAATAAAAAATATGTTATAATTTCTCGAATTGATTGAATTGTGGGATGTTAATTAATAAAAAATTTGGGTTAGGGTTTATGGTCGAATTTCTCGAATTGCTTGAATTACTCGAATTTAGAATTAGGGTTTATGGTAAAATTGCTTGAATGTGATATGGTTCAATTTAGGGTTTATGGTTCAATTGCTTGAATTGTTTAAAAATTTAGGGTTATGATTTAATAAATATGCATATTTTTTTTGCAAATTATACGTATATATGTATATATAATATATGATAGTGGCGCCACTATAGCCCGCTATTGCACCGCTATTGTATACATATATACATATACATATATTATACATATATTATAAAAAAATGAGTTGATAAAAAAAACAAGAAAAAAATGGCCAGACCGTGGATTTTTTGCACGGTTTCAATTTTTCAATGGGACCGTGGAAAAAAAACGAGGTCGTTGATTTTTTCCACGGGTTGGACATTTTTAAAATTCTAATCAGACTCTGGTTATTTTTATTAAATTATTTACAATATTGGGTAAAAATAAAAATCTCGGTAATTTTACTTAGGCATGATATAATAAAATTTTATGTAGCTTTATTATTATTTTTTTATGTGGTTATTGATTATTTTAGAGATTGTTAACTCTTATTATTAATATATAATTATATAATTAATATGTTATATTCTTAATATGATAAATATATACTATAGTTATTGTATAACTATTGAATGTATTAATATCATATAATTAGGAGTTTATTATAAATAATTAACTATTTCAAGGTTTTAATTGCTTGAATTTTGTAGTTGAATTAGGGTTTGAATTTGGTTGAAAATATTTAGATGGTTGAGCCATATCGTGCATGGTACTAGTGTAGATGGCTGGGCAAACTAACATTAGAGCAGACACAACTATGGTATTATCGGGGACCGGTCGTTTGTTTCTGGATGGTGGATTATCACTACCTGATCGGATGTCTCGACAGTTCAGTTTGGATGATTTCATCTCGAAGTCCCCACTAATGGGTAAGGATGATACCGACAAGTTCCACAAGTAAGTACTACCTACTTAATTTCATTATCTCTTTAATAATGCAACTATTTCTCTCCTTTCTAATTAATTGTACTTGCAGGACGACTCACACTAAGCCCAAAGTCGACTAGAGCCTACATTTCAGCTTGCAGTACGACTGGGCTTGACATCTAGAGCAGCACTTATGGATTATGCCATCGAGAGAGTTAGTGGGTGCTGGTCCGGGGATTTGAGATATGCCGTCTAGTACCAGAGATGGGGCATGCCATCAGTCTACCTTACGGGCCATTATGGTGACACCCTTCGACGTCGACTGATGGATTCATCTAGAAATTACATGCCTTGGGGTCCGATCAATGCTCGCGCGGTAAGTACAACTGAAACATGTTTTAATTAAAAATTGCAAATTTTAATTTCTTACTACTGTCATAATCGTGTTGTGTGTAGCTATTGACAGTTATGAGAGGAGTTGGACACAGCCTGGTCTATATGCCGAGAGATGCTTGGCGAACAATAGAATGCCAAATGCTCAAGCACACTACACCAATCGTGGAGACAGGCGGTTGGGAAGGCCGCCTCGTTGGCATGCATCGGCAATTAGTGATGCCGTCAGCTGTGCATGGTCTGTCATTGTGGAGGCAGACTTGCATGTATAAGGTGGTTCATACCTCTTAATTATCCATGCTTCCCCTGAACCCACAGGGGTTGCAAAAGGTGAAACTCGCACTACGGGTGAGTTTTACATAGCACAACTTGTTGGGTTTCGGATACCACTTTTGGGGTTTTGCGGTAACCAAAACTCGTTTAGGCTTAAGGTGCGGAATGACCGTAGAACAAAAATTTTTACGGCCAACTTAAGCTCAGGATTAAACGGGGTATGTCAGGAAACTTTCCAAGGCGGTCCACCTTCAGTATTCCTTTGGCATCAAAACCCAATTTACTCCTTTTACAGATCTACTCCATGATTGATTTCTAAAACTTTAATCTACTTACCAATTAAATAGATTAATATAACATATTTATACCTTGTTTCCAAATCACAGTTGGAATGCAGACCGAGCGTGTAGAGCTACATCACGGAAGGAATCGACTCGTCTCGGAGCATCAGACGTCTGATGCCTCTATTGGTTATCCACCAGGACTAACCAGAGAGCGGTTAATTTCTTCTGCCAGAAATACCGTAAACCGCGGAATTCTGCAAAAACACTATTCACGGGGAAAAGACGAAAACCCGTAAACACGAATTTTCGGTTACTCAGTTTCATCAAATGAGCAAAACTGACATACCGCTAAATTCGGTAAAACACTATTCATCGATCCCGTAAATATACTCCACAACAACCCGCAAGATTATACGTCAACTACGTATAACTTTCTTTTCTCAACCGAAACACTATTTGGGAGAGAAACCGAGAAAGAGAGAAAATACCGATTCGA
>JARJHM010001530.1:0-22746 GCA_033356055.1 Carex pumila | reverse complement strand
CTTGGCCGTATCCGCTTATTTTTCCCCAACGCTTGGCCTCATCCGCTTAGTTTTCCCTATCTGAACTGTTTTTGGGTCACTTTTGCCCAACATAAACCGCTTATGCTAGCCGCTACACTATTTTTGGTCCATTTTTCAACGACGCTTGGTCGTATCCGCTTAGATTTCCCCAACGCTTGGCTGGATTAGCTTAGTTTTCCCCAGCTGAACTGTTTTGGGTTCATTTTTGCCCAACGTTAGCCGCTTGCGCTTGTCGGTCGATAGTTTTCAGGTCATTTTTCACCGACGCTTGGCTGTATCTGCGTAGTTTTGCCCAATGCTTGGCCGTATCCGCTTAGTTTTCCCCAGCTGAACTATTTTTGGGTGACTTTTGCCCTGTGTTAGCTGCTTGCACTTGCCGCTGGACTGTTTTCGGGATATTTTTCACCAACGCTTTGCCGTATCTGCCATCCAGTTAGTTTTCCCCAGCTGAACTGTTTTCGGATCACATTTGCCCAACGTTAGCCGCTGGACTATTTTCGGGCCATTTTTCACCGACGCTTGGCCGTATCCGCTTAGTTTTCCCCAACGCTTGGCCGCATTCGGTTAGTTTTCCCCTGTTGAACTGTTTTCCTTTCACTTTTGCCCAACGTAAGACGCTTGCGGTTGCCGTTGGACTGTCTTCAAGCCATTTTTCACCGATGCTTAGCCATATGCGCTTAGTTTTCCCCAATTCTTGGCCGTATCCACTTGGTTTTCCCCAGCTGAACTATTTTCGGGTCACTATTACCAAACGGTAACCGATTGCGCTTGCCGCTAAACTGTTTTCGGGCCATTTTTCACTGACGCTTAGCCGTGTCCGCTTAGTTTTCCCCAACGCTTGGCCGCATCCAATTAGTTTTCCCTAGCTGAATTATTTTCGGGTCACTTTTGCCCAACGTTAGCATATTGCGCTCGTCACTGGACTGTTTTCGGGCCATTTTTCATCGACGCTTGGCCGTATCCGCTTAGTTTTCCCCAACGCTTAGCTGTATCCGCTTAGTTTTCCCCAGCTGAATTATTTTCGGGTCACTTTTGCCCACCATTAGCCGATTGTGCTTGTTGCTGGACTGTTTTCAGGCCATTTTTCACCGACGCTTAACCGTGTCCATTAGTTTTCCCCAACGCTTGGCCGCATCCGCTTAGTTTTCCCTAGCTGAATTATTTTCGGGTCACTTTTGCCCAACGTTAACCGATTGTGCTTGTCGCTGGACTATTTTCGGGCCATTTTTCATCGACGCTTGGCCGTATCCGCTTAGTTTTCCCCAATGCTTAGCCGCATCCGCTTAGTTTTCCCTAGCTAAACTTTTTCAGGTTACTGTTGCCCAACGTTAACCGCTTGAACCTGCCGCTGGACTATTTTCGGGCCATTTTTCACCGACTATTTGTCGTATCCGCTTAGTTTTCTGCAACGGTTGGCCACATTCGCTTAGTTTTCTGCAACGATTAGCCGCATCCGCTTAATTTTCTCCTGCTAAACTGCTTTCGGGTCAATTTTGCCCAACATTAGCTGCTTACGCTAGCCGCTGGACTATTTTCGGGACATTTTTCACCGATACTTGTCCGTATCCGCTTAGTTTCCCGCAACGCTTGGCCGCATCCACTTAGTTTTCCCCTACTGAACTGTTTTCGGGTCACTTTTGCCCAACTTTAGCCAATTGTGCTTGCTGCTGAACACTTTTCGGGCCATTTTTCACGGACGCTTGTCCGTATCCGCTTAGTTTTCCCTAACGCTTGGTCGCATCCGCTTAGTTTTCCCCAGCTGAACTGTTTTCGGATCACTCTTGCCCAACGTTGGGTGCTTGCGGTTGCCACTGAACTGTTTTCCGTCCATTTTTCACAGACGCATGGCCTTATCCATTTAGATTTTCCCATCGCTTGGCCGCATTCGCTTAGTTTTCCCCAGCCGAACTGTTTTTGGGTCACATTTGCCCAACGTTAGCCGCTAAACTATTTTTAAGCCATTTTTCGCCAACACTTGGCCGTATCCGCTTATTTTTACCCAGCGCTTGGCTGCATCCGCTTAGTTTTCCCCATCTGAACTGTTTTCGGGTCACTTTTACCCAACGTAAACCGCTTGTGCTTCCCAATTGACTATTTTTTGTCCATTTTTTGCCGACGCTTTGTCATATCCACTTAGATTTCCCCAACGCTTCCCTGCATCCTCTTTGTTTTCCCCAGCTAAACTGTTTTGGGGTCACTTTTGCCCAATGTTAGCCGCTTGCGCTTGCTGCCGATCTATTTTCGGGCCATTTTTCACGGACGCTTGGCCGTATCGGCTTAGTTTTGCGCAATGCTTGGCCGCATCCACTTAGTTTTCCCCGTCTGAACTATTTTTAAGTCACTTTTGCCCAACGTTAGCCGCATGCGCTTGCCGCTGGACTCTTTTCGGGCAATTATTCACCGACGCTTGGCCATATCCACTTAGTTTTCCGTAACACTTGGCCGCATCCGCTTAGTTTTTCCCAGCTGAACTATTTTTGGGTCACTTTGCCCAACGTTAACCCTTGCGCTTGCCGCTGGACTGATTTGGATCCATTTTCACTGACGCTTACCCGTATCTGCTTAGTTTTCCGCAACGCTTGGCTGCATCCGCTTAGTTTTCCTTAGCTGAATAGTTTTCGGGTTAGTTTTGCCCAACGTTAGCCGCTTGCGCTTACTGCTGGACTATTTTTGGTTCATTTTTCACCGACGCTTGGCCGTATCTGCTTCACTTTCCCCAACACTTCACCGCATCCGCTTAATTTTCCTCAGCTCAAATGTTTTCGGGTCACTTTTGCCCAACGTAAACCTCTTGCACTTGCTGCTAGATTGTTTTGGGTCCATTTTTCACCTACGCTTGGCCATATCCGCTTAGTTTTCCGCAATGCTTGGCCGCATCCGCTTAGTTTTCCCCAGCCGAACTGGTTTTTTTGTCACTTTTGCCCAACATTAATGGCTTGCAGTTGCCGCTAGACTGTTTTTGGGCCATTTTTCAAAGATGCTTGGCCGTATCTGCTTAGTTTTCCGCAACGCTTGGCGGCATGCGCGTAGTTTTCCCCAACTAAACTATTTTTGGGTCAGTTTTGCCCAACGTTAGCTGTATGCACTTGCCGTTTGACTATTTTTGAGCCATCTTTCACCGACGCTTGGCCGTATCTGCTTCATTTTCCCCAACGCTTGGCCGCATCCGCTTAATTTTCCTCAGCTCAATTGTTTTCGGGTCACTTTTGTCCAACGTTAACCACTTACGCTTGCCGCTGAACTATTTTTGGAACATTTTTCACCGATGTTGGGCCGTATGTGCTTAGTTTTCAGCAACACTTGGCTGCATTTGCCTAGTTTTCCCTGGCTGAACTATTTTCGGGTCACTTTTGCCCAATGTTAACCGCTTGCGCTTGCCGCTGAACTATTTTCAGGCCATTGTTCACTGACGCTTGGCCGTATCCGCTTAGCTTTCCCCAGCTGAACTGTTTTTGGGTCCATTTTGCCCAACGTTTGCCGTTTGCGCTTGCCACTGGACTGATTTAGGGCCTTTTTTCACCGACGCTTGGCCGTATCTGCTTCATTTTCCCCAACGTTTGGCCGCATCCGCTTAGTTTTACCCTGCTGAACTGTTTTCGAATCACTTTTGCCCAACGTTAATAGTTTGCACTGACCGTTGGACTGTTTTCGGGCCATTTTTCACCGACACTTGGCCATATCTGCTTAGTTTTCCCCAACGCTTGGTCGCATCCGCTAAGTTTTCCCCAGCTGAACTGTTTTCGGGTCACTTTTGCCCAACATAAACCTCTTGCGCTTGCCGCTGGACTGTTTTGGTTCAATTTTTCACCGACACTTGGCCGTATCTGCTTAGTTTTCCGCAATGCTTGGCCGCATCCGCTTAGTTTTCCCCAGCTGAACTGTATTTTTTCGTCACTTTTGCCCAACATTAATTGCTTGCGGTTGCCGCTGGACTATTTTCGGGCCATTTTTCACCGAAGCTTGGCCGTCTCTGCTTAGTTTTCCCTAACGCTTGGCCGCATCCGCTTAGTTTTCCCTAGCTGAACTATTTTCAGCTCACTTTTGCCCAACGTTACTCGGTTGCGCTGGCCACTGGATTGTTTCGGGCCATTTTTCACCGACGCTTGGCCGTATCTACTTAGTTTTCCGCAATGCTTAGCTGCATCCGCTTAGATTTCCCCAGCCGAACTGTTTTTTGGTCAGTTTTGCCCAACGTTAGCCGCTTGCGCTTGCCGCTGGACTGTATTTGGGCCATTTTTCACCGATGCTTGTCCGTATATGCTTCATTTTCCCCAACGCTTTGCCGCATCTGCTTAATTTTCCTCAGCTCAACTGTTTTCGGGTCACTTTTGCCCAACGTTAACCACTTGCGCTTGCCGCTGAACTATTTTCGAACCATTTTTCACCGATGTTGGGCCGTATCTGCTTAGTTTTCAGCAACGCTTGGCTGCATCCACTTAGTTTTCCCTGGCTGAACTATTTTTGGGTCATTTTTGCCCAATGTTAACCGCTTGCGTTTGCCGCTGAACTGTTTTCGGGTCATTTTTCACTGACACTTGGCCGTATCCGCTTAGTTTTCCCCAGCTAAACTGTTTTTGGGTCCATTTTGCCCAACGTTAGCCGATTGCGCTTGCCACTGGACTGATTTCGAGCCATTTTTCACCGACGCTTGGTCATATCCGCTTAGTTTTCGACAACACTTTGCCGCATCCGCTTAGTTTTCCCCTGCTGAACTGTTTTCCGATCACTTTTGCCCAACGTAACCCGATTGCGCTTGCCGCTGGACTACTTCGGGCCATTTTTCACCGACGCTTGGCCGTATGTGCTAAGTTTTTTGCAATGCTTGGTTGCATCCGCTTAGTTTTCCCCAGTTGAACTATTTTCGGGTCACTTTTCCCCAATGTAAACCTCTTGCGCTTGCCGCTGGACTGTTTTGGGTCAATTGTTCACCGACGCTTGGCCATATCTGCTTAGTTTTCCGCAATGCTTGGCTGCATCCGCTTTTTTTCCCCAGCTGAACTATTTATTTTGGTCATTTTTGCCCAACATTAACAACTTGCAGTAGCCACTGGACAGTTTTTGGGCTATTTTTCACCAAAGCCTGGCTGTATCTGCTTAGTTTTCCCCAACGCTTGGTCGCATTCGCTTAGTTTTCCCCAGCTGAACTATTTTTAGCTCACTTTTGCCTAATGTTACCCGCCTGCGCTTGCCACTGGACTGTTTTCGGCCATTGTTCACCGACGCTTGGCTATATCCGCTTAGTTTTCCGCAACGCTGGGCCGCATCCGCTTAGTTTTCTCCAGCTAAACTATTTTTGGGTCACTTTTGCCCAACGTTAACAGCTTGCGCTTGCTGCTGAACTATTTTCGGACTGTTTTCCACTGACGCTTGGCCGTATCTGCTTAGTTTTTCACAACGCTTGGCTGCATCCGCTTAGTTTTCCCCAGCTGAACTGTTTTCGGGTCACTTTTGCCCAACGTTAACTGCTTGCGCTTGCCCTGAACTGCTTTCGGACCATTTTTCACAGACGCTTGGCCGTATCCGCTTAGTTTTCGACAACGCTTGGACGCATCCGCCAAATTTTTCCCAGCTGAACTATTTTCGGGTCACTTTTGCCCAACGTTAGCCGCTTGCGCTTGCCACTGGACTGTTTTCGGGTCATTTTTCACTGACGGTTGGCCATATCCGCTTAGTTTTCCCCAACGCTTGGCCGCATCCACTTAGTTTTCCCCAGCTGAACTGTTTTCGAGTCACTTTCGCTCAACGTTAGCCGCTTGCGCTTGTCGCTGAACTATTTTCGGCCATTTTTCACCGACGCTTGGCCGTATCCGCTTAGTTTTCAGTAACTCTTGGCCGCATCCGCTTAGTTTTCCCTAGCTAAACTATTTTTGGGTCACTTTTGCCCAATGTTAACTGCTTGCGCTTGCCGCTGAACTATTTTTGGACCATTTTTCACCGACGTTTGGCCGTATCTGCTTAGTTTTCCGCAACGCTTAGCTGCATCCGCTTAGTTTTTTTGGTTTCGGGATAACCAACACTCGTTTAGGATTAAGTTGTGGAATGACCGTAGAATAAAAATTTCTACGGCAAACTTAAGCTCAGGGTTAAACGGTGTATGTCAGGAAACTTTCTAAAGCGGTCCACCTTCAGTATTGTTTTGGCATCAAAACCCATTTTAATCCTTTTACAGATCTACTCCATGATTGATTTATAAAATTTTAATCTACTTACCAATTAAATAGATTAATATGACATATTTCTACCTTGTTTCCAAATCATAGTTGGAATGCATACCGAGCGAGTAGAGCTACATCACGGGAATGATTCTCCTCGGAGCACCAAACGTATGGTGCCTCTATAGGTTATCCACCAGAAATAACCGAAGTGCGGTTTATTTCTTTTGCCAGAAATACTATAAACTGCGGAATTCTGCAAAAACACTATTCACGAATAAAAAGACGAAAACATGTAAACACAATTTTGTTGGTTACTTAGTTTTATCAATACGCAAAACTGAAATACCGTGAAATTTGGTAAAACACTATTCATCAATTCCGTAAATATACTTCACAACAACCCGCAAGATTATACATCAACTACGTATAACTTTCTTTTCTCAACCGAAACACTATTTGGGAAAGAAACCAAGAAAGAGAGAAAATACCGATTCGTTTCGACACGAAACGATACGAGTGAATTAGTATTTTATTCTCTCCATGCAACCCTCTATTTATATCCTCTAAAATGATGTGAAAAGATCAAAATACCCCTATGACAAGGCATGCCACCTAGGGGGTGAGGTGTCGTGTGGATAGGATCGATGACGTCTCATGCGGATAAGAACGAATCTGAAAAGACCCGAATGCCCTCGACCCGAATACAAATAATATTTGTATAATTATTTTGAACAATTATATTTCTTGCGGTTGTTGTTTCGGTAATTTATAAAACGTGTCCTGCACATTTATAAATTAACCGGTTAACTTTTATACAACGTGTCACACACGTTTATAAATTAACCAATATTTTTTGCTTGTTATTTTTACATAACACTTATAATTTAATTGTAACACATATAATTAATTATAACAATCTTACTATTGATCATAACCAATTTATAATCAATCACAATAAGATTCTCCGATTAACTCCTATATGGTGTGACCCAATAGGATCTGTGTTATGTTGGTAAATAGAGTTAAAACTGTTTTAACTTCTATAATCATGAGCGGTATCTGGCAGTATACATCATGACCATCCAATTACATAGATGATGCTATACTGTACAATATCACGATCCAGTAAACAATTTACTTGTGTCTATTCTTCTGTCTCATAGCTATCAGATTAGTTTCAAGGTAGATGTGTGTCATCCTTGCTAACTGAATCTTTTCTTGATCTTGAGCAGATTATCAAATATAATTACTCTTGTAATTATACCACTAGCAGATAATCTTACTCTATCAAGGGGCCCAGTGATGCTATAGCTTGTATAAAATACGAGGGACAAATAATATTCTTGGTAAACTATCACTTCCTCAGCTAAGCTATACATATGAAAAAGCTACCATTATGACTGCTTTTTACGAACAGTGTTAGATAACAATTACACATACATATTTCTCAGTGGGAACGATAAATACCTCATAATGTAGAACCTGACACTGAATGAAAACATAAATAACACGAACACAATTCTATTTAATGGTTCATTCGGGGTCTGTCAAATACCATGTTCCTAGAACATGTATCTATGTGATTAAAATGACATCTCGTGTCAGGTGGTTTGTAAAACTTAACCATCTTTCAATCCACATACTAACCTTATCGCGGTAATTAGTGTTCATGCTAATTACCTTGGTCAGTGACTTTTGAAGAGTATATATCATCTATATTATGGAGTTTCACAATTTCAGTCATGAACTCGAAATGATCCATAAATTCAATAATACTCAAGCCAACAAAATGATATATAAATAAACATTTAATTCATGAACAAACCTTTATGATAAATTATCGTATTATTGACTTCTAGATTATTACAAACTAACACTTTTGCCCAACGTTAACCGGTTGCGCTTGATGCTGGACTGTTTTCGGGTCATTTTTCACCAACGCTTGGCTGTATCCGCTTAGTTTTCCCCAACTATTGGCCGCATCCGCTTAGTTTATCCCAGCTGAAATATTTTTGGGTCACTTTTGCCCAACGTTAACCGTTTGCGCTTGCCGCTGCACTGTTTTCGGGCCATTTTTCACCGACGCTTGGCCGTGTCCGCTTAATTTTCCCCAGCTGAACTGTTTTTGGGTCAATTTTGCCCAATGTTAGCCGCTTGCGCTTGCCACTGGACTGATTTCTAACCATTTTTCACCAACGATTGGCCGTATCCGCTTAGTTTTCGACAACGCTTTGCCGCATCCGCTTAGTTTTCCCCTACTGAACTGTTTTCGAATCACTTTTGCCCAACGTTAGCTGCTTGCGCTTGCCGCTGGACTATTTTCGGGTCATTTTTCACCGATCCTTAGCCGTATCCGCGTAGTTTTCCCGAACGCTTGGCCGCATCCGCTTAGTTTTCCCCAGCTGAACTATTTTCAGCTCACTTTTGCCAAACATTACCCACTTACGCTTGTCGCTAGACTGTTTCGGGCAATTTTTCACTGACGCTTGGCCGTATCTGCTTAGTTTTCCTCAAAGCTTGGCCACATCCACTTAGTTTTTCCAAGCTCAACCGTTTTCAGGTCACTTTTGCCCAACGTAAACCTCTTGCACTTGCCGCTGGACTGTTTTGGGTTCATTTTTCATCGACGCTTGGCCGTATCCGCTTAGTTTTCCGCAACGCTTGGCTGCATCCGCTTAGTTTTCCCCAGTTGAACTATTTTTGAGTCAATTTTTCCTAACGTTAGCCACTTACGCTTGCCGCTGGACTGTTTTCAAGCCATTTTTCACCGACGCTTAGTGATATCCGCTTAGTTTTCCCCAACGGTTTGCCGCATCTTCTTAGTTGTCCCGAGCTGAACTATTTTCGAGTCATTTTTGCCCAACATAAACCGTTTGTGCTTGTCACTGGATTGTTTTTGGTCTATTTTTCACCGACGCTTGGCGTATCTACTTAGTTTTCCGCAACCCTTGGACACATCCGCTTAGTTTTCCCCTGCTGAACTGTTTTTGAGTCACTTTTCTCCAACGTTAGCAGCTTTCACTTGCCGCTGGAATGTTTTCGGGCCACTTTTCACCGACACTTGGCCGTATCCGGTTAGTTTTCCCCAGCTGAACTAATTTTGGGTCGCTTTTCCCAACGTTAACCGCTTGCGCTTGCCGCTGGACTGTTTTTGGGCCATTTTTCAAAGTCGCTTGGCCATATCCGCTTAGTTTTCCACAACGCTTGGCCGCATCCACTTAGTTTTCCCTAGCTGAACTATTTTTGGGTCACATTTGCCCAACGTTAATCGCTTGCGCTTGCCGCTAGACTGTTTTCGGGCTATTTTTCACAGACGCTTGGCTGTATCCGCTTAGTTTTTCCCCATGCTTAGCCGCATCCGCATAGTTTTCCTAGCTGAACTATTTTCGGATCACTTTTGTCCAACGTAAACCGTTTGCGCTTGCCGCTGGACTGTTTTTGGTCTATTTTTCACCGACGTTTGGCCGTATCCGCTTAGTTTTTCGCAACGCTAGGCCACATCCTCTTAGTTTTCCCCTGCTGAACTGTTTTTGGGTCACTTTTGCCCAATGTTAGCCGCTTGCGCTTGCCGCTGGACTATTTTTTGACTATTTATCACCGACGCTTGGCCATATCCGCTTAGTTTTTCCCATTTGAACTATTTTTGGGTCAATTTTGCCCAACGTTAGCCGGTTACGCTTGCCGCTTGACTGTTTTCGGGCCATTTTTCACCGATGCTTAGTCGTATCCGCTTAGCTTTTCCCAACGCTTGGCTGCTTCCGCTTAATTTTTCCCAGCTGAACTGTTTTCGGGTCACTTTTTTCCAACGTTTGTCGCTTCCGCTTGCCCCTGGACTGTTTTTGGTCAATTTTTCACCGACACTTGGCCGTATCCGCTTAGTTTTTCACAACGCTTGGCCACATCTACATAGTTTTTCCCGAATGAACTATTTTTGGGTCACTTTTGCCCAATGTTAGCCGCTAGGGCTTGCCGCTAGACTATTTTTGGGCCATTTTTCAAAGATGCTTGGCTGTATCCGCTTAGTTTTTCCCAACGCTTGGCCGCATCCGCTTAGTTTTCCCCAGCTGAACTATTTTCGGATCACTTTTGCCCAACATAAACCATTTGCGCTTGCCACTGGACTGTTTTTGGTCTATTTTTCACTCACGCTTCGCCGTATCCACTTAGTTTTCCACAACGCTTAGCCACATCCGCTTAGTTTTCCGCTGCTGAACTATTTTCGGGTCAATTTTGCCCAACGTTAGCTGCTTGCCCTTGCCGCTGGACTGTTTTCAGGCCATTTTTCATCGACACTTGGACGTGTCTGCTTAGCTTTTCCCCAGCGAAACTATTTTCGAGTCAATTTTGCCCAACGTTAGCCACTTGCGCTGGTCGCTGAACTATTTTCGGGTCATTTTTCCCCGATGCTTGGCCGTATCCGCTTAGTTTCTGCAACGCTTGGCTGGATCGGCTTAATTTTTCCCAGCTGAACTGTTTTTGGGTCACTTTTGCTCAACGTTAGCCGCTTGCGCTTGCCGCTGGACTGTTTTTGAGCAATTTTTCGCTGACGCTTGGTCGTATCCGCTTAGTTTTCCACAACGCTTAGCCGCATCCGCTTAGTATTCCCCAGCTGAAATGTTTTTGGGTCACTTTTGCCCAATGTTACCCGCTTCCGCTTGCCGCTGGACTGTTTCTGTGCCATTTTTCTCCGACACTTTGCCATATCAGTTTTGTTTTAACAAACGCTTGGCCGCATCAGCTTAGTTTTCCCCAGTTGAACTGTGCTTGGTTCAATTTTACCGAACGTTAGCCGCTTACGCTTGCGGCTGAACTGTTTTCGGGCCATTTTCCACTGACGCTTGTCCATATCTGCTTAGTTTTACCCAACAGTTTGCCGCATCCGCTTAGTTTTCCTCGGCTGAACTGTTTTGGGGTCACATTTGCCCAACGTTATATGCTTGCGATTGGCGCTGGACTGTTTTCAGTCCATTTTTTACCGACACTTGGCCGAATCCGCTTAGTTTTTCGCAACGCTTGGCTGTATCTGCTTAGTCTTTCCCCAACGCTTGCTCTCATCAGCTTAGTTTTCCCCAGCTGAACTGTTTTCGGGTCAGTTTTGCCCAATGTAAACCGTTTGTGCTTGCCACTGGACTGTTTTTGGTCAATTTTTCACCGACGCTTAGCCGTATCCACTTAGTTTTCCGCAACGCTTGGCCATATCCGCTTAGTTTTCCCAGGCTGAACTATTTTCGGGTCACTTTTGCCCAACGTTAGCCGCTTAAGCATGCGCTAGACTCTTTTCGGGCCATTTTTCACAGACGCTTGGTTGTATCCGCTTAGTTTTTCCCAACGCTTGGCCGCATCCGCTTAGTTTTCCTCAACTGAAATGTTTTTGCGTCACTTTTGCCCAACGTTTCTCGATTCCGCTTGTCGCTGGACTGTTTCCGGGCCATTTTTCATCAGGACTTTTTTCCCAACGCTTTTTCCACAACTGCTTAGTTTTGCGTAATGCTTAGCCGCATCCGCTTAGTTTTCCCTAGCTGAACTATTTTCGGGTCACTTTTGCCCAACGTTTGTCACGTCCGCTTGCCCCTGGATTGTTTCCGGGCCATTTTTCACTGACACTTTGCCGTATCGGCTTAGTTTTTCCCAACGCTTGGCCGCATGGGCTTAGATTTCCCCAGTTGAACTATTTTCGGTTCACTTTTACCGAACATTAGCCGCTTATACTTGCCGCTGGACTGTTTTTGAGCCATTCTCCACTGACGCTTGTCCATATCTGCTTAGTTTTCCCCAACAATTTGCCGCATCCGCTTAGTTTTCCTCGGCTAAACTATTTTCGGGTAACTTTTGCCCAACGTTAGCCGCTTGCGATTACCGCTGGACTGTATTAGGGTCACTTTTCACCGACGCTTGACTGTATCCGCTTAGTTTTCCCTAACGCTTGTTCGCATCTGCTTAGTTTTCCCCAGCTGAACTGTTTTCGGGTCAATTTTGCCTAACGTAAACCGTTTGCGCTTGCCACTGGACAGGTTTTGGTCTATTTTTCACCGATGCTTGCCCGTATCCGCTTAGTTTTCCACAACGCTTGGCCACAACCGCTTAGTTTTGCCCTGCTGAACTATTTTCGAGTCAATTTTGCCTAACGTAAACTGTTTGCGCTTGCCACTGGACTGGTTTTGGTCTGTTTTTCACCGATTCTTGCCGTATCCGCTTAGTTTTCCACAACGCTGGGCCACAACCACTTAGTTTTCCCCAGCTGAACTGATTTTGGGTCACTTTTGCCCAACATTAACCGCTTGCGCTTGCCGCTGGATTGTTTTTGGGCATTTTTCATCGATGCTTGGCCGTATCCGCTTAGTTTTCCGCAATGCTTGGCTATATCCGCTAAGTTTTCCGCAACGGTTGGCCGCATCCGCTTAATTTTTCCCAACACTTTGCCGCATCCGCTTAGTTTTCCCTGGCCGAACTCTTTCCGGATCACTTTTGCCCAACGTTAGCCGCTTACGCTTGCGGTTGGACTGTTTTCGAGACATTTTTCACCGACACTAGCCGTATTCGCTTAGTTTTCCCCACTGCTTGGCTGCATCCTCTTAGTTTTACCAAGCTGAACTATTTTTGGGTCACTTTTGCCCAACGGTAACCGCTTGCACTTACCGTTGGATTGTTTTCGGGCCATTTTTTATCGACTATTGGCTGTATCCGCTTAGTTTTTCCCAACGCTTGGCCGCTTCCGTGTAATTTTTCCCAGTTGAACTATTTTCGGGTCACTTTTGCCCAACGTTAGCTGCTTGCGCTTGCCGCTGGATTGTTTTCAGGCCATTTTTCACTGACGCTTGGCCGTATCCGCTTAGTTTTTCCCAACGCTTGGCCGCTTCTGCTTAATTTTTCCTAGCTGAATTGTTTTCGGGTCACTTTTGCCAAACGTTTGCCGCTTCCGCTTGCCCCTGGACTGTTTTGGGGCCATTTTTCACCGACACTTTGCCGTATCGAATTAGTTTTTCCCAACGCTTGGCCACATCCGCTTACTTTTCCCCAGCTGAACTTTTTTCGGGTCGCTTTTACCGAACGTTAGCCGCTTGCGATTGCCGCTGGACTGTTTTCGGTTCATTTTTCACTGATGCTTTGCCGTATCTGCTTAATTTTCCCCATCTGAACTATTTTTGCGTCAATTTTGCCCATAGTTAGCCGCCTGCGCTTGCCGCTGGACTGTTTTCGAGCCATTTTTCATCGACGCTTGGCCGTATCAGCATAGTTTTCCCCAACGCTTGGCCGTATCCGCTTAGTTTTCCCAGCTGAACGGTTTTCAGGTCACTTTTTCCCAAACTAAACCGTTTGCGCTTGCCACTGGAATGTTTTTTGTCAATTTTTCACCGATGCATGGCCGTATCCACTTAGTTTTCCATAACACTTGGCCACATCCGCTTAGTTTTCCCCTCTTGAACTATTTTCGGGTCACTTTTGCCCAACGTTATCCGCTGGACTATTTTCGGGCAATTTTTCACAGACGCTTGGTTGTATCCGCTTAGTTTTTCCCAATCCTTGGCCGCATCCGCCTAGTTTTCCCCAACTGAACTATTTTCGGATCATTTTTGCCCAACGTAAACCATTTGCGCTTGCCGCTGGATTCTTTTTGGTCTATTTTTCACCGACTCTTGGCCGTATCCACCTAGTTTTTCGCAACGCTTGGCCACATCCACTTAGTTTTCCCCTGCTGAACTGTTTTTGGATCACTTTTGCCCAACGTTAGCCGCTTGCACTTGCCGCTGGACAGTTTCTGGGCCATATTTCACCGATGCTTGGCTGTCTCCGATTAGTTTTCCCCAACGTTTGGCCGCATCCTTTTAGTTTTCCCCAGCTGAACCGTTTTCGGGTTACTTTTGCCTAACGTTAACCGCTTGCGCTTACTGCTGTACTAATTTCGGGCCATTTTCCACCGACGCTGGACCGTATCTGCTTAGTTTTCCCCAACGTTTAGCCGCCTCCGCTTAATTTTTCTGAGCTGAACTGCATTCGGGTCACTTTTGCCCAACGTTAGCCACTTGCGCTTACCGCTGGAATGTTTTCGGGCCTTTTTTCAACGACGCTTAGCCGTATCTGCTTAGTTTTCCCCCACGCTTGGCCGCATCCGCTCGATTTTCTCCAGCTAAATTGTTTTCGAGTCACTTTTCCCCAACATAAATCGTTTGCGCTTGCCGCTAGACTGTTTTTGGGCCATTTTGCATCGACGCTTGGCCGGATCCACTTAGTTTTTTCCAACGCTTCGCCGCATCTGCTTAGTTTTTCCTAGCTAAACTGTTTTCGGAAAACTTTTGCCAAACGTTAGCCGCTTGCGCTTGCCACTGGACTGTTTGTGGGATATTTTTTACCGATGCTTGGCCGTATCCGCTTAGTTTTCCCCAATGCTTAGCCGTATTCGCTTAATTTTTTCGAGCTGAATAATTTTTGGGTCACTTTTTAACCAAAGTTTGCCACTTTAGCTTGCTGCTGAACTATTTTCGGGCCTTTTTTCGCCGACAATTTGCCGTATCAGCTTAGTTTTCCCCAACGCTTGGCCGCATCCGCTATGTTTTCCCCAGATGAACTATTTTCGGTTCCTTTTTGCCCAACATTTGCCGCTGCTGGTTGCCGCTGGACTATTTTTGGGCCAATTTTCACCGATGCTTAGCGGTATCCGCCAATGTTCGCCACTTGCGCTTGCCGCTAGACTATTTTTGGGTCATTTCTCACCGACACTTGGCCGTATCTACTTCATTTTCCGCAACGCTTGACCGCATCTGCTTAGTTTTCCCCAGCTGAACTGTTTTCGGCTTACTTTTCCCCAACGTTCGCTGCTTGCGCTCGGCACTGGATTGTTTTTGGGCCATTTTCACCGACGCTTGGCCATATCTGCTTAGTTTTTCCCAAGGCTTGGCCGCATCCGCTTAGTTTTCCCCAGCTGAACTGTTGTTGAGTCACTTTTCCCCAACGTTAGGTCCTTGCGCTTGCCGCTGGACTATTTTCGGGCCATTTTTTACCGATGCTTGGCCGTATCCGCTTAGTTTTCCCCAACGCTCAGCCGTATCTGCTTAATTTTTCCGAGCTGAATTGTTTTCGGGTCACTTTTTAACCAAATTTTGCCACTTTAGCTTGCCGCTGAACTATTTTCGGGCCATTTTTCACCGACAATTTGCTATATCGGCTTAGTTTTCCCCAACGCTTGGCCGCATCCGCTTAGTTTTCCCTAGTTGAACTATTTTCGGTTCCCTTTTGCCCAACGTTTTCCCTTGGGCCATTTTTCACTGATTCTTAGCCGTATCCGCCAATGTTTGCCGCTGGACTATTTTCGACCCATTTTTCACCGACGCTTGACCGTATCCGCTTAGTTTTCCGCAACGCTTGGCCGCATCCGCTTAATTTTTCCGAGCTGAACTATTTTCGTGTCACTTTTGTCCAATGGTTGCCGCATTCGTATGCCGCTGGACAGTTTTCGGGTTATTTTTCACCGACGCTTGGCCGTATCCACTTAGTTTTCCCCAACGCTTGGACGCATCAGCTTAGTTGGCCAACGTTAGCTGCTTGCGCTTGCCGCTGGATTATTTCTGGGTCATTTTTTACCGACGCTTAGCCGTATCCGCTTAGTTTTCCCCAATGCTTAGCCGTATCCACTTAATTTTTTCGAGCTAAACTATTTTATGGTCACTTTTGCCCAATGTTAGCCACTTGCGCTTGCCCCTAGACTGTTTTCAGGGCATTTTTTACCAACACTTAGCCGTATTCGCTTAATTTTTCCGAGCTGAACTGTTTTTGAGTCATTTTTTGTCCAACGTTTGCCGCTTTAGCTTGCCGCTAAATTGTTTTCGGGTTCTTTTTCACCGACACTTTGCCTTATCGGCTTAGTTTTCCCAACACTTGGCCGCATCCGCTTAGTTTTCCTCAGTTGAATTGTTTTCGGTTCACTTTTGCCCAACGTTAGCTGCTTCCGCTTGCCGCTGGACTGTTTTCGGATCATTTTTCACCGACGCTTAACCGTATCAGCTTAGTTTTCCCTCACACTTGGCCGCATCAGCTTAGTTTTCCCCAGCTGAACTATTTTTGGGTCACTTTTGCCCAGCGTAAACCGCTTGCGCTTGCCGCTGGATTGTTTTTGGGCCATTTTTCACCGATGCTTGGCTGTATCCGCCTAGTTTTCCCCATGGCTTAACCGCATCCGCTTAGTTTTCCCCTGCTGAACTGTTTTTGGTTCACTTTTGCTCAACGTTAGGCGCTTGCGCTTGCCACAGGACTATTTTTGGGCCATTTTTCACCGACGGTTAGCCGTATCCGCTTAGTTTTCCCCAATGCTTAACCACATTCGCTTAGTTTTCCCCAGCTGAATTGTTTTCGGGTCACTTTTGTCGAACGTTAACCACTTGCGCTTGTCGCTGGACTGTTTTTGGGCAATTTTTCACCGACGCTTGGCCGTATCGGCTTAGTTTTCCCCAACGCTTAACCGCATCCGCTTAATTTTTCTGAGCTGAATTGTTTTCGGGTCACTTTTGCCCAACGTTAGCCGTTTGTGCTTGCCGCTAGAATGTTTTTGAGCCATTTTTCACCGACGCTTAGCCGTATCCGCTTAGTTTTCTCTCACGCTGGGCCGCATTCGCTTAGTTTTCCCCAGCTAAATTTTTTTGGGTCACTTTTGCCCAACGTAAACTGCTTGCGCTTGCCGCTGGACTGTTTTTGGGTCATTTTTCACCGACGCTTGGCCGTATCCGCTTAAACTGTTTTCGGGTCACTTTTTGCCCAACGTTTGCCGCTTTAGCTTGCTGCTGAACTGTTTTCGAACCATTTTTCACCGACACTTTGCCGTATCGGCTTAGTTTTTCCCAACACTTGGCTATATCGGCTTTGTTTTCCCTAGTTGAACTGTTTTCGGGTCACTTTTGCCCAACGTTTACCACTTCCGCTTACCGCTGGACGGGCCATTTTTCACCGACACTTTGCCGTATCGGCTTAGCTTTCCCCAATGCTAAGCCACATTCGCTTATTTTCCCCCAATTAAACTGTTTTTGTGTCACTTTTGCCCAACGTTAGCCGCTTGAGCTTGCCGCTGGACTGTTTTCGGATCATTTTTCACCGACGTTTAGCAGTATCTGCTTAGTTTTCCCTCACTCTTGGCCGGATCCGCTTCGTTTTCTCCAGCTGAACTGTTTTCGGGTCACTTTTGCTCAACGTAAACCGCTTGCACTTGCCGCTGGACTGTTTTTGGGTCATTTTTCATCGACGCTTGGTCGTATCCGCTTAGTTTTCCCCAACGCTTAGTCGCATCCGCTTAGTTTTCCCCAGCTGAACAGTTTTCATGTCACTTTTGCCCAACGTTTGCCTCTTCCGCTTGCCGCTGGACTGTTTTCGGACTATTTTTCACCGACACTTTGTTGTATCGGTTTAGTTTTCCCCAACGCTTGGCCGCATCCGATTAGTTTTCCCCAGTTGAACTATTTTTGGTTCACTTTTGCCTAACGTTAGCCTCTTGTGTTTGCCGCTGGACTGTTTTCGGACCATTTTTCACCGACGCTTGGCCGTATCCGCTTAGTTTTCCCCAACGCTTGGCTGCATCCACTTAGTTTTTGTCACTCCCCAAACCAGGAATTCTAGATTAAGGTGTGATCAACCTCGCCTCGTGCTTAATTACTCATTAAGCACGCAAGGCTAATCATAAATAATAAATTAAACAGTAGCGGAAGCAAAATAATATAAATATCAAGCATCAGTCACATAGCAAATAAATAAACATACACATACATAACATATAATTTGATCCATCTCGTATCCAAATAACATCATCTATAGAAGGGGATACATGATCTATCGAGCCCGTATATATAACATAGGAAATACGGGACTCGTAAATCTAATCAAAAGCCTAACCCTAACTAGGTCAAGTGGTGTGGCCCTCGGGGACAGCTCCTGACATCTCCTGCTGCGGACCGCCATAACCTGTACCTAAAACCCATGAAACAACTTCTGGGTGAGCGACGAATCGCCTAGTATGTGACCCAGAATTATCCCCTCAGGGCTCCTCTACGATCAAAGCACTTTTATTTATAAAATGAATACAATTAAAATATGCACATGTGTGAACCTATATCAATAGCTAATAGAATTTATAATACTTTTGAATGATGCCATGATGCGATTATTCTATTATGCCAACATGAGAAATAAACCCAAAATAAAATCAAGGTGTAATATCGGATATAAATCAAGTCGGAATCCAGTACTCCTTGCACTGTGTGCCCAAATACAATAATAATAATAATAATAATAATATGGATAAAGTAAATCACCCCGTGCCATACCAATATGATCAAAAGATCCAAACAATATAATCCAAAGACTGTGATTAGAGTGCAATGATACACTTTGCCTAGTGACACCGAGCGTTGCCCACAAGATAATAGCACACTAGCCGATAGTTATATCAAAATCTGATGTGTCATCTCGCCTAACGATTCATCACCCAAACATATCCAATAGGAGAAATCATACAATGCAAGTCGTAAAAAGTTAATCTCTTCCCTCATGAGCAGGAGAGAACTTTACCGTCCGGCCAGACCAATAAGAATCAGGGGCTCGACTCGAGCTCGACCCCGTGCACCAAGGCTCGTCGACCTTGTGCACTTGCACTTCATTCCTCAAGACCCGCATTGGACCTTGGGAACTTCCGTTCTAAGCAAAGTAGCTCCTAATGTAGGGAAGGAATAAATTCCCGAATCGTATCGTGCCACAGAACTCAAGATTGGAACTGCTCACGTCAAATAGTAAAATGATCGAAAAGGATATATAATCAAAGTTTATACATATAATATAATCCTAAAGCCATTTGAGAGTCAAGTGACGCTCGGCTCAGTGGCTGTCGGGCCGTCCCATGCCAAGTGTCACCAAGACAGAACGAAGTCACTCGGCTCTACTCAGCTCTCACCAATGCATGCATATGCACGTAACATAATAATAATATATTGTCTTCTACGAGAAAAAGACAAACTAGTATCCTAATATTCTAATAATATAAATATAATATTATTACTCTACTCCTACAATACAGTAAATTCAGGTTTTTCAAGGTTTATGCAATTCTACCTATAGTGCAGAAAGGATAAATATGCTCAACAGTTTTAATGCAACTACTTAAAAATAAAGTGCGGATGTCAGGTCAGATGGAACGACTGGTAAGAGTACGCCCACGAAAAGAATAATTCATATATCCCACACCTGTAGGGCTGGAGTCTCTGTCGCTAATAATCAACGTGCTCCGCGTATGCTCCGAACTGCGGGTCAGTCGGATCAACCCAATGATCGAGCTCGTACGGGATCTGCTGATCTGAAATTACGTAATTATAACTAATTAAGATCTACTCTAAATTATTCTAACCCTCGCTTTAATTAATGTGTAAGTCAAATTCTCAATTATTTCGATTCTATAAAAATTACCGATTCAGTCAGTCTGACTGAGCTGGTTAGTCAGATATTAATTATTTACTTTGATCTAAATTAATCTAATTTAATCTACATTAACTTATAGTTTTTAATAATTTAATTTGAAGATATATTGCTTGTAAAATTTCAAATGTTGAAATATTCGCAAAATAATTATTTGTGAGTTACGGTATTTTTAAACGTGCACTAACTACTTATTTAGTTTAATTTATTTTGAATCTAAGTCAAAAATAAATATTTCTCATTGCTAATTAATTGTCCTTTATTAATTAGCAAGGAGTTTTCGTACAAGTTTGAAAACGTTTAAAAGAAATATTTTAACTTAAAAACTTATTATGAAACTTTTATTTTATTTTAAATATGTTGGTAGTGTTTTAGTTTAATTGTTATCTTAGCTTTTAAAACAAATACCATAATTTTTATTTCAAATGCTAAGTTCAAGCCCAATTCAATTTTAACAATTCAAATATGCATTTATGAAAGGCCCAAAGCCCTTAATCCATTTATCTATATTTTTATACATGTCATTTCGGCCCAGCAAGGAAGAGGCCCAAAGTCTAATTAATATTACATCAATTCAACGCCGAAATTATCATATTTCATATCAGATTTGCAAAGAGGCCCCTCCCTTTTAATTTATTAACACAAGTCAAGGTAATTTGCATAACAACACCTCATAAAATGCAAATTTGTCAGGGACTCCTCTCATTCTTAACATTAATTACCAGTATCATAGCAGATTGGAAAATAGAACTGGTACGATTCAGTACCAGTTACCAATCACCACAACAAGGCAGAGGGGTAATTTACATCATACAACAATTCACAAAGGCATTACAAAAAGGCAGCAATAAAGGAAATCAAACAGGGGGTCAACAAGGCAAGTCAAGGTCTAGTACACAAAAATCAGCACAGTACCAGTAGTCCACTGGGCTGGTACCACTGGTACCAGCACTTCGCAAGTCAGCACAACAACACCACAGCACAAGTCAAAACAGCCCCAACAAGGCATCCACCAGTAACAGCAAAACAGGAAGACAGAACAAGGCATATAGGTCAGCAAGGCAACCAAGTACACACAGGTAAACAAGCCATCGAGACCGGCAAAACAAAAACAAGCCCCAAATCAGATCAGAACAAGCACACTAGAAATCAACAACACGGCTCAAGCCTCAAGTCAGCACCATTTGCCGGGAAAATCAACAACCCGAGCAAAGGTGAAATTAA
Organism: Carex pumila; assembly: GCA_033356055.1. Taxonomy (NCBI): domain Eukaryota; kingdom Viridiplantae; phylum Streptophyta; class Magnoliopsida; order Poales; family Cyperaceae; genus Carex; species Carex pumila. The sequence continues at coordinate 1,906 of JARJHM010001530.1, read as the reverse complement.
CAATCCAAACGAACCAAACGAAGGTTAAGGTGCTCACTAACCCGATTAGAGCAAGCTCAGAGGGAGGGTAATAGAACGGCTGTTAGAAAAATTGAACACCAGAACGGCACCAAGCAAGCACCAAGACAGCAGGAAACCAACACCAGCACAGCACCAAGACAGCACGAAGCCAACACCAGAACAACTCACAAGAAACCCTAGATTTTTAGGGTTTCGAATTCTCAACAGAATCGGAGGGGAAAGAGCAAGAACAGAGGGAACAAGAAAAATCTCAACGCATGAGAGTGAACCAGGAGGGTCAAGAGAGAGAGAGAGGCGTTTATATACCCGGTCAAGAAGGAAAACCACACCATCGCTAAGTACCGACCAGGTGGGGGAAATGACCTCGCCTCAACCACTCTCTGGTAGCCGAAGTGACAGCAACGACCAAAGGAACAAGCAAAAACAGGCGGGAATCCCTCTCCCTCGCCTCTCCATTAGATCCGAGTAGGGTCGGGGCGCAGGGACAAAGAGAGGGCCAGGAGAGCACGGGAGAGAGACGGGAAACAGAGAGAGAGATGGGGAAGGTTTTTTTCTTTTCTTTTTTTTTTTAAAACAAAACTGCATCAAGAGTCGTGTAGATGGATTCCAATCAACGGTTCAATTAATTCGGTGATTTAAATAACTGGATCAGTGATTCTAATACTCATTTATATTTCAATTTAGAATCCGAATAATTCAATATCGATTTATATAATTATATACATTATAAAATTCCTAAATGAACGAGTCTTATAAATCCTATAATTTATTTGTACGAATAATTTCGTATAATTATACTCTTAATTAGAATTCAATTATTTATTTATCCATATGAACTCAATTATTTTATTCTCTAAATTCCTACATTAAAAATATACGTAAAGCTCATAATTTATATTTCAAAATTTTTAGATTAGTTTTAAATTGATCAGATAAATCTGATCGATTTTTATTTTGGTTAGAAAATTTTATTTAGTGTAAAGCTCAGTTTAGAAACGGCCATTTTGATTAATATTCCTGAAACAATTGAAAATTTTACAAATGCCCCTGCTCCCAACTTTTTTTTAATTATGCCCTGACCGCCTGGGCCTCGGGCGGCCCAAAAAGCCTATGGAGCGCCGGCCCAAATGGCGGCCCACAACACCAGTGAGGCGCCCCCCCATATGGCGCCCCATAAGCCAAGTGAGGCGCCCCCCCATCTGGCGCCCCACTGCTCATCTAATTAGCCCCCATCCTTTCTGCCTCTTCTCCCCCATCATTTCTACCGAAAAAAAGAGGAAAAAAAGAGAAAAAAAGAGAAAAAAGAAGAAGAAAGAAGCCGTTCCGAGACTGTGCATTTACTGCTGTTCCGTTCTGAGAATTTCGTTTGAGGCGAGAAACTGAGTGAATAGGTATGTTTTTTAATTATAATAATTAGTCATTACTGTTGATAACTAGTCATTACTGTTGATAATTAGTCATTATTGTTGATAATTAGTAATTACTGTAGTTATTTTTGACCGTTTCATTTACTGTTGCGTACCGTATATTTACTGTAGCGTGCCGTATATTTACTGTAGCATACCGTACATTTACTGTAGCGTACTGTTCATTTACTGTACCGTATATTTAGTGTAGCGTACTGTTCATTTACTGTAGCGATTGCTGTACACGTATGGTAGCAAAATTGTAATTTTTTTAAACTTTTTTTTAATTATTTTTCAATTAGTCATTTATTACTGTACCCATTATTATGTCATGTAATACTTGTAAATTTTTTTTTTAAAATGTAGTTTGTTAAAGAAGAGATGTTAGTTGCACTGTATGTCGGCGGCAAGCTCGAAAGGGATGAAGATGGCGTGCATTACACGAAAGAAGTCGCATTTGGCTTCGAGATTAATGAAAA
>JARJHM010001529.1:0-22747 GCA_033356055.1 Carex pumila | reverse complement strand
GGTTTTAATTTCATCAGGTAAATGAACGGCCAATGTTATTATGAGATTCGAACCATAAAAGTTTGAAAACCCATTTCAATCGAACCTGGCTAGGTTTGAGTTTGGTTTGAATTAATTTCGAATCGAACCTGATTTGGTTTGTTTCAATTCGAACCCATTTCGAATCAAATTGAACTCGAATCAAACCCGAATCGAATCACGAACTACAATTTTTTTTTGCCAGCCCTACACAGGAGCATATACATAGTATGTATATTATACAATTTAGATGTCTTCTTTTCTTAACACGAATAAACCTGAAATTGACGTAAATATATATTTCTGATTTTTTTTTGTTTTTTTGTTGTTTTTTTTTTGTTTGGAAGAGAAACTGCTAACACAGAGATGAGTTAACGGGTCTGAAGCAAAGGAAGGGAGACTCATAGGAAAAGCTGAGAGAATTTGGATTAATATGAATTGTAGAGTTGTTAAGATGTAATTAAGAGCATTGTAAGTTTGTAACACTATGATGTACCCTCTGAGATTTATTTTAATACATCAACTGACAACATCTGTCAGTTTATTCAAAAAAAAGAAAAGAAGTTGTTTTAGTTTTTTGTAATGGCTAGTTCTACTAGAAAATTCGCATCTATATATGAATACAATTGGAAAGTGTGAGTAATTTATAGTAAAGACGTGGTGTTACTATAAATTCATTTATTATGACCTTTCCGAGAATCATGTTATAGATAATATACGGGTATATATACATAATTGGAGCAATTACAGTACTCGTACCCAACACAAATGCTAAAGCAAAATGTCATTGTTATATAATCAGCACCATGCATATATATACATAATTCTTAAAGAAGTAAAAATATGAGCCGGCTCGTGAGCTCGCGAGTCGAGCCGAATTGAGCCAAGTGTTTACATGATCTAAGCCGAGCCGAGCTTTTTCTTTCATAATTGAGCTGAGTTAGAGCCAAATCATTTTGCTTCTCTCATTGAGCCGAGCCTAGTTTGAGCCGAACCTTAATTATTAGTAGCCCTACTCTTATTTCATATATAGCCATATATATAATTATCCCTATAATTTCTTTTATTTCTTTACTTAGCTCAAACAAGTAACGGCCAAGTCAGCTTTGGCTGACTTCTACCGGTTATTTACGCGAAACAGCCACAAGAAGAAGAAATAAGCCGTGCAACAAAAAAACAAAGGATATATTTTGAAGGAAACTTATCTTACAAGCAAAACCGCAAAGAAGTAATGGTTGTTGAATGCGTGCCGTTCCAAGAAATCATCTCACTTAAAGAAAAGCACCATCTACATAAACAAAAATACAACTCAATTATCGGTACTACCCAAAAGTGAAGGTCGTAGATCTGACCACCGTAAAAAACTATAACATAGACTTATCAGCTCAAACAAGTAACGGTTAAGTCAGCTTTGGCTGACTTCTACCAGTTATATACACGAAACAACTACAAGGAGAAGAAATCAGCTCAAATAAGTAACGGTTAAGTCAGCTTTGACTGACTTCTACTAGTTATATACACGAAACAGCTACAAGGAGAAGAAATAAGCCGTGCAACAAAAAAAAGTGATATATTGTGAATGAAACTTATCTTACAAGCTAAACCACAAAGAAGCCATTGTTGTTGCATGCGTGCCGTTCCAAAAAAACATCATACTTCAAGAAAAACTCCATCCACATAAACAAAAGTACAACTCAATTATCAGTACTAACCAAGAGTGAATATTGTGAGATCTGACCACCTAAAAAAAACTATAACCTAGACCTATCAGCTCAAACAACTAACGACCAAGTCAGCTTTGGTTGAATTCTACCGGTTATGTACACGAAACAGCTACAAGAAAAAGAAATAAGCCATGCAACTAAAAAAGAAGAGATATTGTAAAGGAAACTTATTTTACAAGTGAAACCGCAAGAAAGCCAATGTTGTTGCATGCGTGCCGGTCCAAAAAAGCATCCCACTTCAAGAAAAACTCCATCTACATAAACAAGAGTACAACTCAATTATCGGTACTAACCAAAAGTGAATGTTGTGAGATCTGACCACCTAAAAAAAAACTATAACCTAGACTTATCAGCTCAAACAAGTAACGGCTAAGTCAGCTTTGGCTAACTTCTACCGGTTATGTACACGAAACAACTACAAAATAGAAGGGATATCTTGTGAAGGAAACTTATCTTACAAGCGAAACTGCGAGGAAGCCATGGTTGTTGCATGTGTGCCGGTCCAAGAAATTATCCCAATTCAATAAAAGCTCCATCTACATAAACAAAAGTACAACTCAATTATCGGTACTAACCAAAATTGAATGTTGTCAGATCTGACCACCTCAAAAAAACTATAACCTAGACCTATCAGCTTCAACAACTAACGGCCAAGTCAGCTTTGGCTGACATCTACCGGTTATGTACACGAAACAACAACAAAGAGAAAAAATAAGCCGTGCAACAAATATAAAAGTGATATATTGTGAAGGAAACTTATCTTACAAGCGAACCGCAAGGAAGCCATGGTTGTTGCATTCATGCCGGTTCACGAAAGCATCCGACTTCAAGAAAAGCTCCATACATAAACAAAAGTACAACTTAATTATCAGTACTAACCAAGAGTGAATGTTGTCAGATCTGACCACCTAAAAAAACTATAACCTAGACCTATCATCTCAAACAACTAACGGCCAAGTCAGCTTTGGCTAACTTCTACCAGGTATGTACACGAAACAGCAATAAGGAGAAGAAATAAGCAGTGCAACAAAAATAGAGGGGATATGTTGTGAAGTAAACTTATCTTACAAGCGAACCGCAAGAAAACCATGGTTGTTGCATGCGTGTCGGTCCAAGAAAGCATCACATTTCAAGAAGAGCTCCATCTACATAAACAAAAGTACAGCTCAATTGTCGGTACTAAGCAAGAATGAATGTTGTGAGTTATGACCACCTAAAAAAAAACTATAACCTAGACCTATTACCTAAAACAATTAACAGCCAAGTAAGCTTTGGCTGACTTCTACCGGTTATGTACACGAAACAACCACAAAATAGAAGGGATATCTTGTGAAGGAAACTTATCTTACAAGCGAATCCGCAAGGAAGCCATGGATGTTGCATGCGTGCCGATCCAAGAAAGTATCATACTTCAAGAAAAGCTCCATCTACATAAACAAAAGTACAACTCAATTATCGATACTAACCAAAAGTGAACGTTGTCAGATCTGACCACCTAAAAGAAAACTATAACCTAGACCTATCAACTCAAACAAGTAACGGCCAAGTCAGCTTTAACTGACTTCTACCGGCTATGTACACGAAACAACCACAAAATAGAAGGGATATATTATGAAGGAAACTTCTCAAGAGAGCTGCAGGGAAGCCATGGTTGTTGCATGCGTGCCGGTCGAAAAAAGCATCCTAATTCAAGAAGAGCTCCATCTACATAAACAAAAGTACAACTCAATTATCGGTACTAACCAAGAGTGAATGTTGTCAGATCTGACCACCAAAAAAAAACTATAACCTAGACCTAACAGCTCAAACAACTAACGGCCAAGTCAGATTTGGCTGACTTCTATCGGTTATGTACACGAATCAGCAACAAAGAGAAGAAATAAGCCGTGCAACAAAAATAGAAGGGACATATTATGAGGGAAACTTATCTTACAAACGAAACCGCGAGAAAGCCATGGTTGTTGCATGCGTGCCGGTCCAAGAAAGCATCCCACTTCAAAAAGAGCTCCATCTACATAAACAAAAGTACAACTCAATTATCGGTACTAACCAAGAGTGAATGTTGTCAGATCTGACCACCAAAAAAAAAACTATCACCTAGACCTATCAGCTCAAACAACTAACGGCCAAATCAGCTTTGGCTGACTTCTACCGGTTATGTACACGAAACAACCACAAAATAGAAGGGACATATTATGAGGGAAACTTATCTTACAAGCGAAACCACGAGAAAACCATGGTTGTTGCATGGGTGCCGGTCCAAGAAAGCATCCCAATTCAATAAAAGCTCCATCTATATAAACAAAAGTATAACTCAATTATCGGTACTAACCAAGAGTGAATGTTGTCAGATCTGACCACCTAAAAAAAACTATCACCTAGACCTATCAGCTCAAACAAGTAACGGTCAAGTAAGCTAAAAGCTGACTTCTACTGGTTATGTACACATAACAGCAACAAAGAGAAGAAATAAGCTGCCCAACAAAAATAGAAGGGATATATTGTGAAGGAAACTTATCTTACAAGCAAACCGCAAGGAAGCCGGTTCAATAAAGCATACCACTTCAAGAAAAGCTCCATCTATATTCACAAAAGTACAAATCAATTATCGGTACTAACCAAGAGTGAATGTTGTGAGATCTGACCACCTAAAAAAAACTATAACCTAGACCTATCAACTGAAACAAGTAACGGCCAAGTCAGTTTTGGCTGACTTCTACCGGTTATGTACAGGAAACAGCAACAAGGAGAAGAAATAAGCCATCCAACAAAAATAGAAGGGATATATTGTGAAGAAAACTGCTCTTACATGCGAACCGCAAAGAAGCCATGGTTGTTGCATGTGTGCCGGTCCAAGAAATTATCCCAATTCAATAAAAGCTCCATCTACATAAACAAAAGTACAACTCAATTATCGGTACTAAAAAAGAGTGAATGTTGTCAGATCTGACCATCTAAAAAAACTATAACCTAGACCTATCAGCTCAAACAAGTAACGGCCAAGTCAGCTTTGGCTGACTTTTGCCGGTTATGTACACGAAACAGCCACAAAGAGAAGAAATAAGCTGTGCAACAAAATTAGAAGGGATATATTGTGAAGGAAACTTATCTTACAAGCGAACCGCACGAAAGGCATGTTTGTTGAAAGCGTGCCGGTTCAATAAAGCATCCCACTTCAAGAAAAGCTCCATCTAGATAAACAAAAGTACAATTCAATTATCGGTACTAACCAATAGTGAATGTTGTTAGATCTGACCACGTAAAAAAAACTATAACCTAGACCTATCATCTCAAACAACTAACGGCCAAGTCAGCTTTGGCTGACTTCTACCGGTGATGTACACGAATCAGCAACAAAGAGAAGAAATAAGCTGCGAAACAAAAATAGAAGAGATATATTGTGAAGGAAACTTATCTTACAAGAGAACCGCAAGGAAGCCATGGTTGTTGCATGCGTGCCGGTTCACGAAAGCAATCCACTTCAAGAAGAGCTCCATCTACATAAACAAAAGTACAACTCAATTATCGGTACTAACAAAGAGTGAATGTTGTTAGATCTGACCACCTAAAAACAAACTATAAGCTAGACCTATCAGCTAAAACAAGTAATGGCCAAGTCAGCTAAAAGCTGACTTCTACCGATTATGTACACAAAACGGCAACGAAGAGAAGAAATAAGCTGCCCAACAAAAATAGAAGGGATATATTGTGAAGGAAACTTATCTTATAAGCAAACCGCAAGGAAGCCGGTTCAATAAAGCATCCCACTTCAAGAAAAACTCTATCTATATAAACAAAAGTACAAAGCATTCCAAGAGTGAATGTTGTGAGATGTGACCACAACAAGAGTGAATGTACACGAAAAAAACCGCAAAGAAACCGGTTCAATAAAGCATCCCACTTCAATAAAGCATCCCAAGAGTGAATGTTGTGAGATCTGACCACCTAAAAAAAACTATAACCTAGACCTATCAGCTGAAACAAGTAACGGCCAAGTCAGCTTTGGTTGACTTCTACCAGTTATGTATACGAAACAGCAACAAAGAGAAGAAATAAGCTGCGCAACAAAAATAGAAGGGATATATTGTGAAGGAAACTTATCTTAGAAGCGAAACGCAAGGAAGCCATGTTTGTTGCAAGCGTGCCAGTCCAAAAAAGCATCCCACTTCAGGAAATGCTCCATTTACATAAACAAAAGTACAACTCAATTATCGGTACCAACCAAGAGTGAATGTTGTGAGATTTGACCACCTAAAAAAAACTATAAGGTACACCTATCAGCTTAAACAATTAACGGCCAAGTCAGCTTCGGCTGACTTCTACCGGTTATGTACATGAAACAACAACAAGGAGAATAAATAAGCCGTGCAACAAAAGTATGGGGGATATGTTGTGAGGGAAACTTATCTTACAAGCGAACCGCAACGAAGCCATGATTGTTGCATGCGTACCAGTTCAAGAAAGCATCACATTTCAAGAAAAGTTCCATCTACATAAACAAAATTACAACTCAATTATCGGTACTAAACAAGAGTGAACGTTGTAAGATATAACCACCTAAAAAAAACTATAACCTATACCTATTAGCTCAAACAATTAAAGGCCAAGTCAGCTTTGGCTGACTTCTCCCGGTGATGTATACGAAACAACCACAAAATATAAGAGATATCTTCTGAAAGAAACTTATCTTACAAGCGAACAGCAACGAAGCCATGATTGTTGCATGCGTACCAGTCCAAAAAAGCATCTCATTTCAATAAAAGCTTCATCTACATAAACAAAATTACAACTCAATTATCGGTACTAAACAAGAGTGAATGTTGTAAGATATAACCACCTAAAAAAAACTATAACCTATACCTATCAGCTCAAACAATTAATGACCATGTCAACTTTGGTTGACTTCTACCGGTGATGTACACGAAACAACCACAAAATATAAGGGATATCTTCTGAAGGAAACTTATCTTACAAACGAAACGGCGAGGAAACCATGGATGTTGCATGCGTGCCGGTCCAAAAAAGTATCTCACTTCAGGAAAAGCTCCATCTAAATAAACAAAAATACAACTCAATTATCGGTACTAACCAAGAGTGAATGTTGTTCGATCTGACCATCTAAAAAAAACTATAACCTAGACCTATCAGCTCAAACAACTAACGGCCAAGTCAGCTTTGGCTGACTTCTACTGGTTATGTACACGAAACAGCAACAAAGAGAAGAAATAAGCCGTGCAACAAAAATAGAGGGGATATGTTGTGAAGGAAACTTATCTGACAAGCGAACCGCAAGGAAGCCATGATTTTTGCATGCGTGCCGGGCCAAAAAAGCATACAACTTCAAGAAAAGCTCCATCTACATAAACAAAAGTACAACTCAATTATCGGTATTAACCAGGAGTGAATGTTGTCAGATCTAACCACCTAAAAAAAACTATAACCTGGACCTATCAGCTGAAATAATGGCCAAGTCAGCTTCGGCTGACTTCTACCGGTTATGTACATGAAACAACAACAAGGAGAAGAAAAAAGCCGTGCAACAAAAGCACGGGGGATATGTTATGAGGGAAACATATCTTACAAGCGAACCGCATCGAAGCCATGTTTGTTGCATGCGTACCAGTCCAAGAAAGCATCACATTTCAAGAAAAGCTCCATCTACATAAACAAAATTACAACTCAATTATCGGTAGTAAACAAGAGTGAATGTTGTAAGATATAACCACCTAAAAAAAAAACTATAACCTATACCTATCAGCTTAAACAATTAATGGCCAAGTCAGCTTGGCTGACTTCTACCGGTGATGTACACAAAACAACCACGAAATAGAAGGGATATATTGTGAAGGAAACTTATCTTACAAATGAAACCGCGAGGAAGCCATCGATGTTGCATGCGTGCCGGTCCAAAAAATTATCCCACTTCAAGAAAAGCTCCATCTACATAAACAAAAGTACAACTCAATTATCGGTACTAACCACGAGTGAATGTTGTCAGATTTGACCATCTAAAAAAAACTATAACCTAGACCTATCAGCTCAAACAACTAACGGCCAAGTCAGCTTTGGCTGACTTCTACCGGTCATGTACACAAAATAGCAACAGAGAGAAGAAATAAGCCGTGCAACAAAAATAGAGGGGATATGTTGTGAAGGAAACTTATCTGACAAGTGAATCGCAAAGAAGCCATGATTTTTGCATGCGTGCCGGTCCAAGAAAGCATCCCACTTCCAGAAAAGCTTCATCTACATCAACAAAAGTACAACTCAATTATCGGTACTAACCAAGAGTGAATGTTGTGAGATCTGACAACCTAAAAAAAACTATATGCTAGACCTATAGCCGAAACAAGTAACGGCCAAGTCAGCTTCGGCTGACTTCTACCGGTTATGTACATGAAACAACAACAAGGAGAGGAAATAAGCCGTGCAACAAAAATAGAGGGGATATGTTGTGAAGGAAAATTATCTGACAAGCGAATCGCAAGGAAGCCATGATTTTTGCATGCGTGCCGGTCCAAGAAAGCATCCCACTTCCAAAAAAGCTTCATCTACATAAACAAAAGTACAACTCAATTATCGGTACTAAACAAGAGTGAATGTTGTGAGATCTGACAACCTAAAAAAAACTATATGCTAGACCTATCAGCTGAAACAAGTAACGGCCAAGTCAGCTTCGGCTGACTTGTCACACCCCGTAGCCAACCTGTACAAAAATGTGACAGGGTCCCTGCCGTAAACATACAGTTTCCTGTATGCCTACAAGGCAATTACGATTCATTTACTCAATTCCCATAAATCCCAAATATATAACCCCATTCAACAAGCAATTAAACAATTCAACACAATTCTGAGAAAACAAATATAAACATAACACCTGATTCAGTTCAAAAGACACCAATATACATCACATCATACAAAAACTACGTATATGCACATATACGTAGATAACATATTACAACCACAAAACCAAAATCTAACAGGTATCATAGAAACTCTGGTAGAAGGACAAATACCGAGGCCTAAGACTGTCGTGCCTCACCGCTCCCTACTGCACCAGAACCTGAAAAGGATAACCCAACGGGTGTGAGAATAAAATCTCAGTGCGATAATTTGCCACATACGAACCCCTGGACTTGCAATCAAACTTTATTTTCAAAAAGAAATTATCAACAACGTATTGTACATGTATAACATTATATAAACATGAATGCATACCTGACAGCAGATAATCGAATGAATTACAACACAAGAGTATTAAATCGAATTTCAAATCAACAACAATTGGGCTTAATTATTTTAATAAGTCTAGTAGCACTTACCGATGTACCACCCAGCTGTACCGCAAACCCGTCGACAACGGTAGGGTTCCAGACACCTACCGAAGGCCACCCTACTGTACAGTATATGACACCCATCGGTAGTGCTTGGCTTAACCATTTCCTAACTTTCTAGTTACAGATCAAATTCAGAAAATTCGTTAAGAATCATAATCTCAATTGACCATTCAAACGCATATCTCATCAGATCATGCATACGACATCTCACACTAGTCACTCATATTACTACCATTCACAACTAGTTTCATACTGCTCCTGCCCCAACCGGTCTGGGGACTTACACGAGCCTCAGAGACTAAAGCTTTAGAATCCTCCCAAAACCCGTGCACCAGGTTTTGCAAATTGGTCACACTTTGGTGATCCATAACATACCATTTCATCTCATTTCCAATTCCAGTGACTTTTCATCTACAATCAGATCATAATAGATCGACACAAATGTATTCAATACCAATATGCAAGTCAATCAACTTACCAAAATTCGAGTTCGATAATATTAGGGCATGAAATGCAAATGCACAATTCATATAATGCAATCAACAAGAATATTCAAAATGTCAATAGAACTACAATTTAATTCTGAAAATAAAATATCAGACAAGTCCAGAAATCCCGCACCTGAGTACGCTGCTCTTAAGTAAATCTTACGTCTTAAACTCCTCGAGGTTCCGTACACTGTTGCCTTATCGATTCTATTTAGAATATATACCATTAGGGTTTAATTAGCTTATAATTGCTATATAATTGACATTATATGATTACGATTCGATACCCCTTCGATTAGGTTTAAAAATACTCAATTATTACAAATCTGCACAGTAATTGCGGCCCATAATGGTGTTGTTGCGGCTCGCAGTACACACAGAACAGAATACAAAAATTGGTTAAGTACTGGGCTCTCTACGGCCCATAACCATCACAGCTCAAATTTTTGGTTAAGTATCGGGTTCAATTACGGCCCGCAATATACATGCAGAATTTCAATTGTTTGGTTAAAACTCGTTTCGATCGATACGCGGTTACGGTTCAGTTCAAATATCGCATTACCTGATTATCTACAGTGTCATGTTGGGTACCTTATACTATCTCTAATCACCTTGTTCATATAATTTTATATCATTCAAATTTTTAGTCTATTCAAGTGATAATTCGGTCGATACCATTTTAGCAACTCGATTAAATAATAACTTGGATTTTTAATCAAAATAAACAAACAAATTGCATAACTCTCATAATTCCAAACCCTAGTAAATTTCCAAAACCCTATTTCACAATTAAACTCAATTAATCAAACAAAAAATGAAATTGAGCACATATATAGCAACTAGAAGCTCAAATTCAACTTTAAACCAAATAAAACCGAATCGAATCGAAACTTAGGGTTTTGAATAGAATCATGAGAGATGGAGAAATATACCAAATTAATTGCTTAATTGCGTAGAGGGCTTCGTTCTGATCTCGAATCTACGGACGGTTCGATCGATCGCGAAATTTCCTTTCTCTCCCTTTCTTTCTTCCTTTTCCTTGCCCTCACCCGCTCTCCTCTTTTTTTTTTTCTCACGGTACCAACATGGTACTGGACGGTACAAGAGAAGCTTATGACAAGCTTTTGGGTATTTTGCAAATTAGTCCTTCAATTTTTTATTTATTGCATAAGGTTGTATATTTTGCACATAAAACCTCTTATTAAATTTTTTTATACCTCTTAGACCTTCCAATTTGATTATTAACATATATATATTCACTCAATTATATATATATAAAATTATAAAGACTTATATATATATATATATATATATATATATATATATATATTTATATATGTATGTTTTATTTATAGAAATTTCTTTATGTAGTTTTAAATGCAAAATTTATAATTATACCATTATATATATATATTTTTTATAATATTTCTTATAGTGTTACAATTCTCCCCTCCTTAAAATAAAGTTCAGTCCGCTGAACTTGATTACGTACCTGAATTATCGAATAACTCCGGATACCTCGCTCGTATGCTTTCCTCACTTTCCCATGTCGCTTCTTTATTCGAATGACGGCCCCATTTGACTAACACCAGTTTGATCACTTTCGTTCGCAACCTTTGTTCCTTTCGATCCAAGATTTGCATCGGTTCCTCTTGATAAGTTAAGTCATCTTGCACATGTAGATTCGAGTGATCTATGCAATGCGACGGGTCCTTCACATACCGGCGTAACTGCGATACATGGAACACTGGATGTACTCTATCCAGCGCTGGTGGTAATGCCAATTCATACGCTACCGGTCCAACTCTTCGAGTAATTTGGAACGGCCCAATGTATCGGGGACTTAACTTCCCCGAAACTCCGAATCTATGCACACCTCGGACAGGTGAGACCCGTAACCACACGTGATCTCCATCCGGAAATTCCAACAGTCTTCTATGTATATCCGCATACTTTTTCTGTCTATCCTGAGCTGATTTGAGTCGATTTAACACAACTTTTGTTTTGGCCGCCACTTCTTCTAACATTTGAGGTCCTGTAGGTACATACGTACCCGCTGGTCCCCACCAGAGCGGAGTACGACACTGTTGTCCCGTTAGCGCTTCTTGCGGCGACATGCCGATACTCGAGTGATAGCTATTGTTGTATGCAAATTCAACCAAGTATAAATGATCAATCCACGAACCTCGAAACTCTAACGCACAAGCTCTGAGCATATCCTCCAGTGTTTGTATAGTCCGTTCAGATTGTCCGTCGGTTTGCGGATGGTGTGCTGTGCTAAACCTCAATCTAGTACCCATTGCCTCTTGAAAACTTTCCCAAAAATGTGAAGTAAACCGTGGATCGCGATCTGAAATGATAGTTCTTGAACAACCGTGATACTTGAATTGATACTTCAGAAACAAGTCTGCTAACTCTCTACCGGAAATCTCAATCCGAAGTGGAATAAAATGGGCTATTTTCGTCAATCGGTCTACGATAACCCATATAGCATCATACCTTCCTACGGTCCTTGGTAGTCCGGTCACGAAATCCATCGTGATTGATTCAAACTTCTTCATCGGTATCTCCAACGGTCTCAATAATCCCGCTTTTGTCCTTCGGTCGGCTTTGACTTGCTGACACGTCTGACACTTCTCAATATAGCTCTGCACATTTCGTTTCATCTTCGGCCACCAGAAATAATTCTTTAAGTCTTGGTACATCTTCACTTCTCCGGGGTGAATAGCATACCCCGACTCATGTGCTTCCGCTAAAATCAGATCCTTTAACTCAGCATTATTCGGAACACATATGCGGTTATGAAATCTCAAAATTCCGTCTGCTTGAACTTGGAACGGTGAATCTGGATTCGATTCATAGAGTTGTCGAAAGTGTTGGCACTTTGGGTCATTGTTTTGCTCTGTTCGGATTTGCTCTAGTAACTCTGATCGGATTTCAACTGCTGCCATAATCACCGATACAACTGCCGATGTACTTGCTTCAGATCTACCTCCGATATGTTTGCCAGCTATCTCCAACGCAAATTCTCGAGAAGCCCCAACATATAAATTCATTCTTCTCATTTCTTCTAATAGATGAGTTTCGGTTGTAATGATAGATGCCAGGTTTACCTGACTCTTTCTACTCAGTGCGTCTGCTACCACATTTGCCTTTCCCGCGTGGTATTGGATATCGAGGTCATAGTCTTTCATAAGTTCTAGCCATCTCCTTTGTCTCAGATTTAATTCTCTTTGCGTAAAAACATACTTCAGACTTTGATGATCGGTGAATATACGGCATTTTACTCCATATAAGTAATGTCGCCAAATTTTCAATGCAAATATTACCGCTGCTAGCTCCAAGTCATGTGTCGGATAGTTCTGCTCATGTGGTCGTAATTGCCGAGATGCGTAGGCAATCACGTGATCATCCTGCATCAATACGCACCCGAGTCCTGATCGGGATGCATCAGTGAACACAGTATACTCCTTGTCAGCTATCGGCATAGTAAGCACTGGTGCAGATACTAGTCGATTCTTTAACTCTTGGAAACTTTGATCTTGTTTAGTACCCCAATCAAATTTTATACCTTTATGTAACAATCTTGTAAGTGGAGCAGCTAATTGCGAAAATCGGGGTACAAATCTTCTGTAATATCCTGCTAACCCCAAGAAGCTTCGAATCTCCGTAACTGTCTCTGGCTTCTTCCATTCTGTCACAGCTTTAATTTTATTTGAGTCCACTGCTAACCCTTCTCCCGAGATCACATGCCCGAGAAATGCCACTTTTTCCAACCAGAACTCGCACTTCGAGAATTTCGCAAACAACTGATGTTCTCGTAGCCTTTGTAACACTATGCCCAAATGTACTTCGTGTTCTTCCCTCGACTTCGAGTAAACGAGTATGTCATCTATGAAAACCACCACTGTTGAATCTAACAAATCATGAAATACCCGATGCATCAAATCCATGAATGCTGCTGGAGCATTTGTTAGCCCGAACGGCATGACCAGGTATTCATAATGCCCGTACCTTGTACGGAATGCGGTCTTGTCTACATCACTCGGCCGGATCCTCAACTGATGGTACCCAGTCCGTAAATCAATCTTTGAGTAAATAGAAGAACCCTGTAGCTGATCAAATAAATCGTCAATACGAGGTAACGGGTATTTATTTTTCACGGTTACCTTATTCAGCTCCCGGTAGTCAATGCATAACCTCAGCGTCCCGTCCTTCTTTTTCACAAACAATACCGGAGCACCCCATGGCGATGTACTGGGTCTGATAAACCCGTGTTCCAACATATCTTCTAATTGTGCTTTGAGTTCCTTTAATTCAGCTGGAGCCATTCGGTACGGGGTTTTCGAAATCGGTGTTGTCCCTGGTATCAATTCAATGCCAAACTCTATTTCCCGTTCTGGTGGTAGCCCTGCTATCTCATCGGGAAATACATCTACAAATTCAGATACTATTGGAATAGTGTTAATCTTCGGAACTTCTGTAATAGTATAAACCACGGCTGCTAAGTAAGCAGTACATCCGGACTCTATCAGCCGCCTCATTTCTACGGCCGAAATAAAAGGTATCAACCCTCCCATTTTTCTACAATTAAGTATACATGACATACCTCTTGCGGTTGAGAAATAAATCCGGCGATGCATACAATCAATTGTTGCTTCGTGCCGAGTTAACCAATCCATCCCCAATAACACATCATACCCGACAATTTCTATTACTAACAGGTCCACTTCAAAATCTCTTCCGTCTATTCTAACTTTTCGGTTTCGGCAGATCATAATGGTTTGGTCGGTGGAATTGAAAGGAGTCTGAACATTTAACACTTGACTATTCGTCTCGACGGGCCATTTACAACTCTCCACTAACGCTCTTGATACGATAGAATGACTGCACCCTGTATCTATTAAGCAGTAGGTATCATGATCCGATATAGAAATTATACCTGTCATCATATCTGTCTGGTATCCAGTTTCTTCTTCACCCTCCGGAACCACATCTGAAGTACTTGGCACCTCTCCTGCTACATCTAGAGCATGTACCGCTACTCGTCCACCCGTCCTAGCAGTACTATTGGCGCTGCCCGCTCGGCTAGTATTGCCCCCGCTTACTTGAGAACTGCCTCGTCCACGGAATGACGGTCCGCCACGTCCCATACTAGCTGATCCTCCTGCACCACTATCTCTCTGAAATCTTCCCATAGAATTCGGGCATTCATTTGCCCAATGAGCTGCACTACCGCATAAGTAACATACACCAGTACGGCGTCTGCATTCAATTTCATTATGCGCCTGGTTACAAGAACGGCACCACATAGAACCAGGCTGAAATCCCGGTCGAAATCCTGAGGTAGCTGCTGGTGCATAAGATGGTCTAGGTGTAAAAACTTGCCTTTGAGAGGGTCTAGCTGTTGACGAGCCTACCCTTGACCTTACAACCGGCCGACTCTGATCAGCCCGTTGTTTCACATTTCGCTCTGCAAACTGTTCATTCCTTCTTTTCGCATGCATTTCTACTTGTTCAGCGTGATCCATTATCGATTGCAATTCTGTAGCCATTGGAGTATCAACTATCATTGAGATGCTCCCGTCCAGTCCATCCAGATATTGTCTGTGATACCTTACTCGATCATTTTGTACATCGGTAGCATACCTAGATAATGCTAAGAACTCGTTGTTGTACTCTGCTACCGGTCGCCTATTTTGCTTCAACTCTAGAAACTTTCTTCGCAAAGCTTCTCGGTGAATATTGCTTAGAAATCTTCGAGTAAACTGTTCTTCGAACCATTCCCACGGGATCTTGACAGCTTCCCCGACATAATTCCGTCGGGCCCCATTCCACCAGAAGCGTGCATCTCCATCTAACTGTTGCTCTACTAACTCCACCATATCCTCTTCCGGTGCCCGACACAATACGAGCTTTGCATTCATTTTCTCTAGCCACTCCTCTGCTTCTGAGTACCCACCGGTGCCATCGAACTGCGGTGGATTTAGTCGCATGAATGAATCATACAACTTGCGGAAATCCTCAGGTCCACCTCCTTGAGCTACCGGTGCTTCTGGTACTATATTACGCCTTTCTGCTGCTTGACGACCCCTTTCATAGGCCGCTATCAAGCGATCATCCAGTTCTTGGTTCCTATTCGGTTCTTCAACCCTTTCAGCAGCCAGCTCGATACGTACATCTGGGTTCACTCGAGGTCGTCCTCGGCCTCTACGTGTCTCCATTATTCTGTACTATACCAAAAATAACATTATAATAATGTATATTTCAAATTATTATACGAAATACCTCGTTATTCGTTACGATTCCCTTATTACGTGTTACTCTCACGTATCTTATTAGACTGGTTCAGGTTGAGGCTTAACCATGCTCTGATACCACCACAGGGAGACCTGTCACACCCCGTAGCCAACCTGTACAAAAATGTGACAGGGTCCCTGCCGTAAACATACAGTTTCCTGTATGCCTACAAGGCAATTACGATTCATTTACTCAATTCCCATAAATCCCAAATATATAACCCCATTCAACAAGCAATTAAACAATTCAACACAATTCTGAGAAAACAAATATAAACATAACACCTGATTCAGTTCAAAAGACACCAATATACATCACATCATACAAAAACTACGTATATGCACATATACGTAGATAACATATTACAACCACAAAACCAAAATCTAACAGGTATCATAGAAACTCTGGTAGAAGGACAAATACCGAGGCCTAAGACTGTCGTGCCTCACCGCTCCCTACTGCACCAGAACCTGAAAAGGATAACCCAACGGGTGTGAGAATAAAATCTCAGTGCGATAATTTGCCACATACGAACCCCTGGACTTGCAATCAAACTTTATTTTCAAAAAGAAATTATCAACAACGTATTGTACATGTATAACATTATATAAACATGAATGCATACCTGACAGCAGATAATCGAATGAATTACAACACAAGAGTATTAAATCGAATTTCAAATCAACAACAATTGGGCTTAATTATTTTAATAAGTCTAGTAGCACTTACCGATGTACCACCCAGCTGTACCGCAAACCCGTCGACAACGGTAGGGTTCCAGACACCTACCGAAGGCCACCCTACTGTACAGTATATGACACCCATCGGTAGTGCTTGGCTTAACCATTTCCTAACTTTCTAGTTACAGATCAAATTCAGAAAATTCGTTAAGAATCATAATCTCAATTGACCATTCAAACGCATATCTCATCAGATCATGCATACGACATCTCACACTAGTCACTCATATTACTACCATTCACAACTAGTTTCATACTGCTCCTGCCCCAACCGGTCTGGGGACTTACACGAGCCTCAGAGACTAAAGCTTTAGAATCCTCCCAAAACCCGTGCACCAGGTTTTGCAAATTGGTCACACTTTGGTGATCCATAACATACCATTTCATCTCATTTCCAATTCCAGTGACTTTTCATCTACAATCAGATCATAATAGATCGACACAAATGTATTCAATACCAATATGCAAGTCAATCAACTTACCAAAATTCGAGTTCGATAATATTAGGGCATGAAATGCAAATGCACAATTCATATAATGCAATCAACAAGAATATTCAAAATGTCAATAGAACTACAATTTAATTCTGAAAATAAAATATCAGACAAGTCCAGAAATCCCGCACCTGAGTACGCTGCTCTTAAGTAAATCTTACGTCTTAAACTCCTCGAGGTTCCGTACACTGTTGCCTTATCGATTCTATTTAGAATATATACCATTAGGGTTTAATTAGCTTATAATTGCTATATAATTGACATTATATGATTACGATTCGATACCCCTTCGATTAGGTTTAAAAATACTCAATTATTACAAATCTGCACAGTAATTGCGGCCCATAATGGTGTTGTTGCGGCTCGCAGTACACACAGAACAGAATACAAAAATTGGTTAAGTACTGGGCTCTCTACGGCCCATAACCATCACAGCTCAAATTTTTGGTTAAGTATCGGGTTCAATTGCGGCCCGCAATATACATGCAGAATTTCAATTGTTTGGTTAAAACTCGTTTCGATCGATACGCGGTTACGGTTCAGTTCAAATATCGCATTACCTGATTATCTACAGTGTCATGTTGGGTACCTTATACTATCTCTAATCACCTTGTTCATATAATTTTATATCATTCAAATTTTTAGTCTATTCAAGTGATAATTCGGTCGATACCATTTTAGCAACTCGATTAAATAATAACTTGGATTTTTAATCAAAATAAACAAACAAATTGCATAACTCTCATAATTCCAAACCCTAGTAAATTTCCAAAACCCTATTTCACAATTAAACTCAATTAATCAAACAAAAAATGAAATTGAGCACATATATAGCAACTAGAAGCTCAAATTCAACTTTAAACCAAATAAAACCGAATCGAATCGAAACTTAGGGTTTTGAATAGAATCATGAGAGATGGAGAAATATACCAAATTAATTGCTTAATTGCGTAGAGGGCTTCGTTCTGATCTCGAATCTACGGACGGTTCGATCGATCGCGAAATTTCCTTTCTCTCCCTTTCTTTCTTCCTTTTCCTTGCCCTCACCCGCTCTCCTCTTTTTTTTTTTCTCACGGTACCAACATGGTACTGGACGGTACAAGAGAAGCTTATGACAAGCTTTTGGGTATTTTGCAAATTAGTCCTTCAATTTTTTATTTATTGCATAAGGTTGTATATTTTGCACATAAAACCTCTTATTAAATTTTTTTATACCTCTTAGACCTTCCAATTTGATTATTAACATATATATATTCACTCAATTATATATATATAAAATTATAAAGACTTATATATATATATATATATATATATATATATATTTATATATGTATGTTTTATTTATAGAAATTTCTTTATGTAGTTTTAAATGCAAAATTTATAATTATACCATTATATATATATATATTTTTTATAATATTTCTTATAGTGTTACATGACTGCTACCGGTTATGTACATGAAACAACAACAAGGAGAGGAAATAAGCAGTGCAACAAAAGTAGGGGGGATATGTTGTGAGGGAAACTTATCTTACAAGCGAACCGCAACGAAGCCACGGTTGTTGCATGCGTGCCGGTCTAGGAAAGCATCCCACTTCAAGAAAGGCTCCATCTACATAAACAAAAGTACAACTCAATTATCGGTACTAACCAAGAGCGAATGTTGTCCGATCTGACCACCTCAAAAAAACTATAACCTGGACCTATCAGCTCAAACAAGTAATGGCCAAGTCAGCTTTGGCTGACTTCTACCGGTTATGTACACGAATTAGCCAAAAGGAGAAGAAACAAGCCATGCAACAAAAAAAGAAGGGATATATTGTGAAGGAAACTTATCTTAAAAGCGAAACCGCAAGGAGGCCACGGTTGTTGCATGTATTGTGAAGGAAACTTATCTTACAAGCGAAATCGCAAGGAGGCAATGGTTGTTGCATGGTACTAACCAAGGATATAATGTAAGGGAAACTTAACTTACAAACGAAACCGCAAGAATGCCATGATTGTCGCATGAGTGCCTTTCCCAGAAAGCGGCTCACTTCAAGAAAAGCTTCATCTGCAAAAACAAAAACTTACCTTACTAGCGAAACCGCACGGAAGCCATGGTTTTCGCATGCATGACTTTCCAAGAAAGCGGCCCACTTCAAGAAAAGCTCCATCTACAAAAACAAAAGTATATCTCAATTATCGGTACTAACCAAAAGTGAAATTTGTGAGATCTGTCCACCTAAAAAAAACTACAACATATACCTATCAGCTCAAACAAGTAACGACAAAGTCAGCTTTTGCTGACTTTTACCGGTTATATACACGAAACAACCACAAGGAGAAGAAACAAGCTGTGCAGCAAAAAAAGAAAGGATATAATGTGAAGAAAACTTATCTTATGAGCGATACCGCAAGGAAGCTATTGTTGTCGCATGCGTGCCGTTCCAAGAAAGCAGCCCATTTCAAGAAATGCTCCATCTACAAAAACAAAAGTACAACTTAATTATCGGTACTAACCAAGGATATAATGTAAGGGAAACTACCTTACAAACGAAACCGCAAGGATGCCATGATTGTCGCATGAGTGCATTTTCCAGAAAGCGGCTCATTTCAAGAAAAGCTTCATCTGCAAAAACAAAAACTTACCTCAATTATCGGTACTAACTAAGCTTATAATGTGAAGAAAACTTACCTTACAAGCGAAACCGCACGGAAGTCATGGTTTTCGCATGCTTGCCTTTCCAAGAAAGCGGTCCACTTCAAAAAAAGCTCCATCTACAAAAACAAAAATACAACTCAATTATCGGTACTAACAAAAGTGAAAGTTGTGAGATATGTCCACCTAAAAATAACTATAACATAGACCTATCAGCTCAAATAAGTAACGGCCAAGTCACCTTTGGCTGACTTTTACCGGTTATATACACGAAACAACCACAAGGAGAAGAAATAAGTTGTCCAACAAAAAAAGAAATGATATAATGTAAAAGAAACTTATCTTACAAGCGATACTGCAATGAAACTACGGTTGTCGCATGCGTGTCGTTCCAAGAAAGCAGTCCATTTCAAAAAAAACTTCATCTACAAAAATAAAACTACATCTCAATTATCGGTACTAACCAAGGATATAATGTAAAGAAAACTTAGCTTACAAGCGAAACTGCAAGAATGCCATAATTGTCGCACACGTGCATTTCCCAGAAAGCAGCTCACTTCAGGAAAACCTTCATCTACATAAACAGAAGTACAACTCAATTACCAACAGTAATCAAGAGTGAAGCTTGTGAGTTCTAACCACCTAAAAAAAACTATAACATAGATATATCAGCTCAAACAAGTAACGGCCAAGTCAGCTTTGTCTGACTTTTACCGGTTATATACACGAACAACTAGAAGGAGAAGAAATAAGTTAGGCAACAAAAAAATAAATGATATAATGTGAAGTAAACTTATCTTCCAAGCGATAGTGCAAGAAAGTTGTGGTTGTCGCATGCGTACCGTTCCAAGAAAGCGGCACATTTCAATAACATGTCAATCTACAAAAATAAAAGTACAACTCAATTATCGGTACTAACCAAGGATATAATGTAAAGGAAACTTAGCTTACAAGGTAAACCGCACGGAAGCCATGGTTTTCGCTTGCGTGCCTTTCCAAGAAAGCGGCCCACTTCAAAAAAAGCTCTAGCTACAAAAATAAAAATACAACTCAATTATCAACACTAAACAAGAGTGAAACTTGTGAGTTCTAACACCCTAAAAAAACTATAACATAGACCTCTCAGCTCAAACAAGTAACGGCCAAGTCAACTCTGGCTGACTTCTACCGGTTATAAACACGAAACAACCGCAAGGAGAAAAAATAAGCCGTGAATCAAAAAAACAAATGATATAATGTGAAGGAAACTTATCTTACAAGCGATACTGCAAGGAAGCTATGGTTGTCGCATGCGTACCGTTCCAAAAAAGCAGCCCATTTCAAGAAAAGCTCTATCTAAAAACCAAAAATACAATTCAATTATCGGTACTAACCAAAGGTATAATGCAATGGAAACTTAGCTTAAATCGAAACCGCAAGAATGCCATGATTGTCGCATGCGTGCCTTTCCCAGAAAGCAGCTCATTTCAAGAAAAACTTCATCTACATAAACAAAAGTACAACTCAATTATCGGTACTAACAAAGCATATAATGTGAAGAAAACTTACCTTACAAGCGAAACCGCACGGAAGCCATGGTTTTCGCATGCGTGCCTTTCCAAGAAAGCGGCTCACTTCAAGAAAAAAACTTCATCTACAAAAATGAAAATACAACTCAATTATCGGTACTAACCAAGCATATAATGTGAAGGTAACTTACATTATAAGCGAAACCGAAATGAAGTCATAGTTGTGTCATGCGTGCCTTTTCAAAAAAGCAACCATCTTCGAAAAAAGCTCTATCTACAAAAACAAAAGTACAACTCAATTATCGGTACTAACCAAAGTTATAATGTAAAGGAAACTTAGTTTATAAGCGAAACCGTAACGATGCCATGATTGTCGCACGCGTGCCTTTCCTAGAAAGCAGCTCACTTCAAGAAAAACTTCATCTACATAAAAAAAAATATAACTCAATTATCGGTACTAACCAAGGATATAATGTAAGGGAAACTTATCTTAAAAGCGAAACCGCAAAAATGCCATCATTGTCGCATGCGTGCCTTTCCCAGAAAGTAGCTCACTTCGAGAAAAGCTTCATCTACATAAACAAAAGTACAACTCAATTATTGGTACTAACCAAGCATATAATGTGAAGGAAACTTACGTTACAAGCAAAACCGCACGAAAGTTATGGTTTTCGCATGCGTGCCTTTCCAAGAAAGCGGCCCACTTCAAGAAAAGCTCAATCTAGAAAAATGAAAATACAACTCAATTATCAACAGTAACGAAGAGTGAAGATTGTGAGTTCTAACCACCTAAGAAAAACTTTAACATAGACCTATCAGCTCAAACAAGTAACGGCCAAGTCAGCTTTGGCTGACTTTTACCGGTTATATACACGAAACAACCACACGGAGAGGAAATAAGAAGTGCAACAAAAAAGAAAGGATATAATGTAAAGGAAACTTATCTTACAAGCGATACTGCAATGAAACTACGGTTGTCGCATGCGTGCCGTTCCAAGAAAGCAGCCCATTTCAAGAAAAGCTCCATCTACAAAAACAAAACTACAACTCAATTATCGGTACTAACGAAGGATATAATGTAAATGAAACTTAGCTTACAAGCGAAACCGCAAGAATGCCATAATTGTCGCACGCGTGCCTTTCCCAGTATGCAGCTTACTTCAAGAAAAGCTTCATCTATATAAACAGAAGTCCAACTCAATTATCGATACTAACCAAGCATATAATGTGAAAGAAACTTACCTTACAAGCGAAACCGCATGAAAGCCATGGTTTTCGCATGCGTGCCTTTCCAAGAAAGCGGCCCACTTCAAGAAAAGCTCAATCTACAAAAACAAAAATACATCTCAATTATCGGTACTAACCAAGCATATAATTTGAAGGAAACTTACCTTACAAGCGAAACCGCACGGATGAAATGGTTTTTGCATGCGTGCCTTTCCAAGAAAGCGGCCCATTTCAAGAAAAGCTTAATATACAAAAACAAAAATAAACTCA
>JARJHM010001528.1:0-22796 GCA_033356055.1 Carex pumila | reverse complement strand
ATATTTCCCTTGAGCATATATTGTAGTGTACCCTTAAATACTTAATTACTTATCACCAAATTGGTTAGTATCTAATTCTTTTAGGCCTTAGCACATTCTAAAAAAGGAAAATATGGATGAAAACTGTTTTATCTGAAAATGAAATGTTTGCCATCTCATCAGAATATGAACCATTTTCCATTCATTCAATTCTAGCACCGGTGACAGTACGAAATAACAAAAACCATGCATGTGATGTGTACATTAATTGTCGACTGATTAAAAAGGACACACTTAATTAAGGGATGCATGTGGACATGACTGTTAGTAAGCAGGACCAGGACAACACCCTTAATTAACAGGTGTGGACATGCAGTGGCGTAACCAAAAATAATTGATAGGGGGGTGAAGAACAGCAAGGACCAAGGGCGGAAGCCGCGGAACCAAGATTTCGCCAGTTCACCTTCCGCGTGAAGAGAAGGGTGCCAGGCCAGCGTTTTCTTTTTTTTAATTAAGATATCTTGGTGTAAAATTAATGGAACAAGAAAGAATTAACAAGAAAATTAATAAATCCTCTGTAAAATTTCTGGACCAAGGGGGGGCTAAGGCTCAAGCTGGCCTAGGCCTTGGTTCCACCCCTGTGGACATGACTGTTAATAAGCAAACCCAGGATAAGACCCTAAACTAGGATGCACGACCATGACTGTTAATTAATTGAGCAGGACAACACTTCTTATATAATCATTTTGGCAGCAAATTAGCCACAGCCTACACACACACACACATAGAGAGATGAGCTATAGTGAGTTGCGAAGTAAAGTGACTATTTTACTTCACGCTCATATTTTGCAATTTTAAAGTTCAAAACATCGATCCAAACTGTTCATCTTGTTTTCCATATTGAAATGTGCTTGGAGATCAAATTTTATATTTTTTGAAATTTTTTAACTATTTATTAAGTATTTTTGAAAGTCACTGATTTGCTGTGAACAGTAAAAACAGTAAAATAAATGCCCAAATATATGTGTTTTTTTTCAAAAAATAATTATACGTGTTTAATTTAATATTCGGTTGTTTAGAATGTTGTCACTTGTCATGTTACTCCATCTCTGATCTATTACGTGTAGCCCTCATTTTACTTTTATGTATCGCTTCAATTACATACCTGCTTCAATATTCGTGCTTTTGCCATTGGCACTTGACATGTTACTGCATCTCTGATGTTTTATATGTAGCCCTTATTTTACTTTGTTGTCTTGTCTTTTGGTATTCTATAAATAAGCATAGAAAACTTATTTATTCATGGTGCTGTTTTTAGTTTTCTATTACAAGTATAGACATGACAAATTGTGGCACTCAATATAATTCACTTCAAACTGAAACAAAGCTCCGTCCAAGTGTCCACCAATTAAGACTAGGCTAGACATTTCTTTTAGAAATTAAAAATATATATGGAAAAATAAATGATTTTGGTTGTATTTCTAAAAAAGAGGATAGAGCTACATTCAGTGTTTGAGTCATGACGTATTTGTCATATTATGTCAAAACATACATGTCACTTATATAGAAAACTTGTAACAACAACATCAATTTTAATGAATTTTTTAATATAAAAAATCAACCACAAAGACATTAATAAAATATTTTCGTAAAATATTTTTTTGTTTGAGAATTCCAGTTTTATTTGGTGCTTCTAGTATCCCAAAAGTGGTGCAAAATAAAAGAAATGATGCAAGGCTTTCATTGAGCCAATCCGTGGCTATCGCAGTATAAATTCCAGTTTGATGCTTAATATTTATTATACCATCTGAACACACACTTAATGACGTAATTTTGATTAATCTCTAATTCAGGACTTATATTCTGCAGATTAATTTTTCAGATCCAGAAAGCCTGTTACGCTGAAATAACCCAGTCCAAAATATTTTTATTTTTTTACCGATAACACACAAAATAATCTTTTAATTTTAATTTACGGCAGTAAAAAATTTGGTTTGAAAAATAATTGATCTGGGGTTATTTGTCACATTCTTTTCATAAATTTAGTTATATAAGTATTCCATCTTTTTTAAAAATATATATAAAATATTCTAATATTTCAATAGAAAAAAATAAATGAATCATAACATTTTATATTAAATTAAAATAAAAAAATCACAAAATCCTATTTCCAGTAAATAATTTTATCGAAACGAGTAACCGTGGATCCAGGAAATTATTCTGCTAATCCCAGTGTCTGAATCCGCAAAATAATTTCTCATATTGGACAGATTTTAAATTTTTGCAAATCGGATATAAATTATTGAAATTTTCCGAAAAATTATCGCCCCTTAATGCCAAGTTATAGAAAAAAATATCAATCTTTGAGCTTTCATCTATTTTCTCTTATCTTTTATTCCTGAAGATTTTATATAGGCCATACCAACCAGGCCTAATAAAACCCAATTTGATGAAATACAAGTTCAATTCATGATCCGCACTTGGGAAACAACGAGCGAGCACTTTTACAAGTGAAATATATAAACAATCAAATATATGTGGGCCTTCCGGGCAGCCCGAAAAAGTTCGAACTATAAATAATATGTTTTTATTTTTATTTTTGGGCTAACTAAATAACAGTATAGTCAGCACAGAGAGAGACATATGGTTGTTCAAGTGCATTACAATATAGTAGTAACGAGCTGGCTCATTACCAATTAGGTTTAGTTTGTGATCGGTTTGTCGCAATAACTGAGTGAATTGAGTGAGTTGATATTTAGGAGCCGAGTTGGAATCTTAGTTTATATTCCTCGCGAGCTAGAAGCGAACTGGACCAAATTGGTTTGTGAGCTCGCTGAACTTTATCAGGTTACCATCATACAAATAATGAAGCTCTTCAATATTTATAAAATCCAAGTCATCAGATATGACAGAATGACAAAACTTCATTTTAAATAAGATAGTAATTAATCTAACATAAATTTTAACATTTAAACATACAAATTTACACAAATTCATACAACTAAATTAAGATATACTTAAGTTTCACATGATGACAAAAATTCATACAAAATTATTACAAAATTCACAAATTCATATATGAACCGAGCTGGATAGTATAAAATTAACGCAAATTAATATAAGTTTGCAAATTTATGCTTGGATTGAGTTAGCTCTCTAGCTCGCGAGCGTGTTCAGCTTAGCTCAAGCTCGTTAGTTCTGGATCAAACTAATGACAAACTGGTCTGTAAACAAATCAAATCGGTTAAAAAAAAGTTGTTAGCAATCAAATCAGATGTGAATCATAGATATGAGCTACGAGGTTTTTTGCCGGTGCTAATCAAAGGTGAATGTCGAGGTGGTAGGTTTTATTATGTACAAACTGTGATACTAATAAGGTCTTCGGTAACTTGTGCAAAATGGACATGCGGAGTGAAGCATTGTGCGCCGTTGATTTATTGGATCACTGCATGGGCTGCATAAATCCAATGAAAAATATCTTACTTTGCCACCCAATTGCATCGAAACTATTGTTGCAGTATTATTGCTACAGAAGGAATCCAACCTTCCAATCCATAATAATATTAATATTAAAAAGATTGTTCAAACATTGGTCTGAATTCTGATCAAAAAGTCTGAATTTTAAGCTTTAAATATTGTAGACGACAAGACATGACAACTAAAACTCTTTAATTTTGTAGATTAACCGCATTAGCTTTCAAAAATAATTATTAAAATCGGAAATCCAATTATGAAAACAAATAAAACAACATATAATAAGAGAATTATCACGTACTCGTACAAACCACAAAAACCACAAATTTAGTGCAAATCTTTTCATATAATTGAACTTTTTTTATCATCTTTTCAGTTCATGTAACAATATTTATTTCTTCATTAAAAACAAAAGAAATACCATGTGAGGCACCTCTTCTTCCACATTGCAAAATTTCCATGATTTCCATACCGAACTCAATTCATCTCTGCACCACCCACCGCTGAGTTGTACTTTATATTTGGAAGGAGCTAACAGTCTCCGGCTCTCAGTCCCTCGAAAATCCCTGGACTTTTTACACTAATTTTATAAACAAGTTCATTAGATACGGTAATACTATAAAAACAATCCTATAAACAAGTTCAATGAATGTTCTGCAGATGAAACCGCGTAGTCCCAGATGAAAACGCGTGGTCAATGAACAAAGTACAATTGAAGTACAATCGGCAGTTAAATTGGGGACCACCTTCTGTGAACATACACATATTATCCTGTGAACATACAAATATTATCCTGTGAACATACACATATTATCTTGTGAACATACACATATTATTCTGTGAACATACATATTGTATTTGAAATTATGGTAGTTGAAAGCGTGTCGTTGCCGGTTATGGCAATTGAAAGCGCATGGCCGAAAAAATATGTCTTCCGTTACTGGCGGTTGAAAGCGCGTCGGAACTAAGCTAAAAGGGAAGGTTTTTATATGCAGGAATTTTCAGAAGATCGTAGCTCGGGGACGTTACATTTTCTCTTTTTATTTATTTTATCACCACTACCTCATGTTCCAATTAAAAATTGCTCCAAGAGAAATTTACAAGTAACAAAGAAAAACATATATTTCTCCTTGCTGAACACTTCATGATTTTATTGATTGATCATTAAAAACCATATATTACCTTATTTAGATTGATCAAAGAAAAACAAGACGATCAGCTTTACAGAAAGTTGAAATTTCAGCATTTTAGTATAATACAACAGGAAACTAACTAACAAGATGTTTTGTAGCTAGAATTGGATCATTTCTTTGTACTGTCAAAAAAATGATATTATTTTATTTTTGTGCTCAATAATGTGTAATCATGTGCCTCTGAAACATATAAAATATATCATGTCAATGCCATTTTTTTTTAAAATATAACTCACTGTTATGATTAAGGTGCTAAGTCAAAGCCCAAATTTAACTAATTTTATAATTGGAACATTCTTCGGTTCTTGTTATTAGTGTCTAGCAAGTGCTTTACCATAACGGTTCGCCTCCGATTTGTAATCTAATAAGAATCATAATTGGCACCAGAAATTTACCACAGAGAGATTGAATTTAATTAAAAAAATATATTTTTAGATGCTTATAAATATATTGATGTAAAATTCTTTTGCTGTTAGTGCCTAGTACGTGCTGCCCTACAAAACAAAATACATTATATAATTAAGAAGTATTCTCCACTTCCCTATTGGTATGTATATATACTGATAAAATTATGTGGAGACAGCTAGCGTATGATCATATTTGTCTAACCAAGATAACCAACAAAAAGCTAGATGGCCAAAGTTTCTAAATTCCTTTCTCTCGTTGTATTTCTTCTCATTCCATTGATCTATGCCTTCATGCTTTGCTTCGATGCTGTCTCCATACGCTCATGTACGGCATATTTTGGTCATAGTAATATATGTATCAATTATTGTAAATATTGTGATGCATTTTGTTAAATGCAGGGGATGTTCACTTGCGAGAATCCAAGAGCAATCATGTTGTCGTTATCAAACAATCAATGAAGCAAAATGATCATAGATTACTAAGCAAAGAGCATGCCGAGGCTGAGAACATCAGGTTAAAACTACAACAACTACTAAGAGGTGGTTATTTTAAGTATTTATTGTCCTTAAATAATTAAGATGTAGATTATCATAAAATGCAATATATCATTCAATTTACTTGGCATACTGCATTATTTTTGGAAAGATAGGAAACAAATAATGCTCCTTTATTTAACTTTATGGTCCAAAATTAATCACTCATCCAAAAATTTCAAATTAAGTGAGTTTTTACCTACATAAAAAAATAGAAACTATTTTTAAAACAATATAAAATTTGGTCAACAATTATATTTTGTTGAACATTCAGATCAACTATTTGAATTTTAAAAATAAAAATATGAGTCTATAACACGGACTTATATCTAATATGCATAATACCATAACACAGACTTACAACACGGACATAACAATATTAAAGAAGTCGATTATCAATAAATGCAATATATCATGCGATTTACTTAGTATTATTCTTCTCTTTCTCCGGAAAAAATAGGATAAAAGATAGTACCCAAATAATTCGTATAGTCAGTACTCACCCGGTCAACCCTCATTTATTCAACAATTTGAAATTTAAAATATTAACAGGGAAAAGTCAAGAAGACCTCCTTAAGAATGGAATTGGTTGCATTTCGACAACAAATTCTGACATGTGTGTCACTACATTGGCCGTAGCCGTCCGTATTACTACATCTAACATCACCGACATATACCTAACTGGCGGTCAAAGGCTTCCGGCAGACAAAAGAAACATTAGCATTCTCCCGTACCCGAGAAAAACAGATGCATCTGCGATGAAACACACCACCCCAGTTAACTTCCTTCAGGCCAACTCTACTACTCCGCTGGCAGCCTGTGACATCAGTCATGTGGTCCCAGCCGTCATCTTCTCCGCTGGTGGATATGCTGGCAACTTCTTTCATGACATCAGCGATCTCCTTATCCCGCTGTTTATCACTTCCAGCATTCTCCGGCCCAATGTACACCTCATCATAACCAATTACCAGTCGTGGTGGGCCAATAAGTACCAGCGCATACTCTCTGCTATCTCCCTCTATGACATCATATCTGCCCCGAGTAATGATGCCGCAGGAAAGGTTCATTGTTTTCCAGGGGCCGTTGTGGGGCTCGCTTATCACGGCCATCTGGCGTGCAACAAGACTGAAGCACCCGGAAACCTCACTATGATTGACTTTCTCCGTTTTCTTCATACTTCTTTATTTCATAAAACATATGACACGGCAAAACCAGTAGCAACTCAAAAGGATCAACCTCTAATGGTACTAATGTCGAGGCGTAAATCGAGAATGTTAATCAATGAAGAGGAAGTAATCAACCTTGCTAAAGAAGTTGGTTTCCATGTCGAGGTTGCCACACCAAAGCAAATGTCAAACCTGCAGTCATTCGCTGAACTGGTGAACCGGTGCCACGTTCTCTTGGGTGTACATGGTGCAGGGATGACAAACATGATATTCTTGCGACCTGGTGCAGTGCTATTTCAAGTGGTCCCATGGGGCTTGGATTGGGTCGCAAATGCATATTACCATTTGCCGGTTGAGGCGATGGGGCTGAAGTATGTGGAGTACAAGATAAATGTAGAGGAAAGCACCCTTCTTGAGAAGTACCCGATTGACCACCAAGTTATCACGGACCCAGATTCGATATACATGCTGAAAGGTTACAATGTTAGCAAGCGTATCTATATCGATGGGCAAAATGTGCGTCTCAACTTGACGAGGTTTAGGACTACGCTTGAGACAGCCATGCGACTCTCTAGTTTTTAATCAGAATAGGATGCAAAGATAGGTACCAATTTTACCTGCTTCAAGCAGAAAGATTGTGGTGAAAAAACCTTCTCCACGGCAACTTAGATGGGACCCACATGCCATCTTTTAAACCTTGTGGTGAAAAAATATATGGTTTTGATTAGCATATTTGCAATTATTTTTAGATTTGGTTGATCGATGAAGATCTAGGGTTTCATTTAGTTCATACATACTAAATTTTCTTCATGTTTTCTCTCTTTGTTTGTTGTAAATGTAGTTTATTAACTCTTAGTCAGGTCAAAGAAAAAAGAAACAATTAAAATAGTCACTAGAGGGTATAAATATAATTACTCTTTGTAGTGGATAGCCTCTGTCTTTTGTTAATGTTGTTACTTGTTGGTGATGTAACATTGACATGAAAGAGATAAAGATAGTTATCTGCTTTTTGCCATAAGTGGAAAAAAAATGATCTAGAAACTTATCATTTGTTTCTTAGCATATATCTTATAATTTGTGATCTTAGAAATTGTTTCTGTACAAGTTATATATATAGGTTCTTATGTTGTTTTAATTTGTGAAATTGAGTTATTCACTCTACTATATATGTCATTTGTGAATATTTTATTCTCTTAAGATTTCGGTGTGGATCTTCTGTGAAGCCCATATGTAATCAATCGTGCTGTGAATCATTTTCACCAAAGTAACGGGTCAAAATGTCATTTGCTTTGTTTTCAAAGCATTTCTATTGATCACCAGGGTCTGGATCCGCTACGTTTCTATTCATCATCCGATCAGAATCCATGTCAATCTGGTTCAAGTTGAAAAATTTAAAGAGATCTTTAATATTCGTGCAGATTATGATCAAGTTTCGAATCCAAACTTGCAGTTTGAGTAGGGAATGCGAACCATTAGAAATTTGGATCATTTGTTTGTACTGTAGTCATGCAAATACATGATTTACACAGTTAGAAAGAAATAATTAAATACCATATCTGCAGAAGTCAATAAAACATAAATTATTCTATTTCTGTGCTCAATATGTCTGAAACATAAAAAATATATCATTTTAAAATAATAATTTTTTTAAAATATACCTCACTGCTATGATTAAGGTGCCAAGTCAGAGCCTAAATTTAACTAATTTTATAATTGGAACATTCTTCGGTTCTTGTTGTTAGTGTCTAGTAAGTGCTATACCATAACGGTTCGCCTTCGAGTTGTCATCTAATAAGAATCATAATTGGAACCAGAAATTTACCATAGCGATATTGAATTTAATTAAAAGAAGTATTTTAGATGCTTATTAAAATATTGATGCCAAATTCTTTTGCTGTTAATGCCTAGTACGTGCTGGCCTACAAAGCAAAATACATTAAATAATTAAAAAGTCTTCTCCACTTCCCTACTGGCATGTATATATTTGATAAAATTATGTGGGAACAGCTAGCGTATGATCATATTTTTCTAACCAAGATAACCAGCGCATACTCTCTGCTTTCTCTTTCTATGACATCATATCTGCCCCGAGTAATGATGCTGCAGGAAAGGTTCATTGTTTTCCAGGGGCCGTTGTGGGGCTCACTTATCACGGCCATCTGGCATGCAACAAGACTGAAGCACCCGGAAACCTCACTACGATTGACTTTCTCCGTTTTCTTCATAGTTTGTTATTTAATAAAACAAATGACACGGCAAAAACAGTAGCAACTCAAAAGAATCAACCTCTAATGGTACTAATGACGAGGCGTAAGTCAAGAATGTTAATCAATGAAGAGGAAGTAATCAACCTTGCTAAAGAAGTTGGTTTCCAAGTCGAGGTTGCCACACCAAAGGAAATGTCAAATCTGCAGTCCTTCGCTGAGCTGGTGAACCGGTGCCACGTTCTCTTGGGTGTACATGGTGCAGGGATGACAAACATGATATTCTTGCGACCTGGTGCAGTGCTATTTCAAGTGGTCCCATGGGGCTTGGATTGGGTCGCAAATGCATATTACCATTTGCCGGTTGAGGCGATGGGGCTGAAGTATGTGGAGTACAAGATAAATGTAGAGGAAAGCACGCTTCTTGAGAAGTACCCGATTGACCACCAAGTTATCACAGACCCAGATTCGATATACATGCTGAAAGGTTACAATGTTAGCAAGCGTATCTATATCGACAGGCAAAATGTGCATCTCAACTTGACGAGGTTTAGGGGTAACCTTGAGACAGCCATGCGGCTATCTAGTTTTTAATCAGAATAGGATGCAAAGATAGGTACCAATTTTACCTGCTTCAAGCAGAAAGATTGTGGTGAAAAAACCATCTCCATGGCAACTTGGATGGGACCCACATGCCATCTTTTAAAACTTGTGGTGAAAAAAGATATGGTTTTGATTCTGGTTTTGGGAATTTTGATTAGCATATTTGTCATTATTTTAGATTTGGTTAATAGATGAAGATCAAGGGTTTCATTTAGTTCATACATACTAAATTTTCTTCATGTTTCTCTCTGTTTGTGGTAAATGTAACTTACTAACTCTTAGTCAGATCAAAGAAAATAGAAACAATTAAAATAGTTACTAGAGGGTATAAATATAATCACTCTTTGTGATGGATAGAAAGCTTCTGTTGGTATAAATTTTCAGAATATTCGGATAGTTAGAAATTAATTAAAATAAATCAAATTGAAATAAAGTTACCCGGATCGTGCGAAGCACTTTCCTTAAGCGTATTCCGTCTCATCGTGCAAGATGGAACCGCAACCAAGATAATCCGGGATTGTTGCTCCTTAGGCACGCCATGGAAGCAACTGACGATAACTCCGTAATATCCAGCATAGATCAGAGTTTGATCAATTGAGATAATGAATAAATATTATGTGGGAGTGAATTTTCGGATATCAAAAAAACAGAGAGATAGTTTTCCTTTTATATTTTATTAAGGAGAAATTATTTACTCGTTTTTCACTCTATCTCTGACTGAGAAAGAGATTTATATATATTTATATTGTTTGATCAGGTAAGAATGTGAAGTAAATAAGAATTGAATTTAAGAAAGGAAACGGATCCAAATATATGACAATTAATGAGAATATTAATGGATAATCAATCAAAGACTAACCGTTTGGACTAATTATAATTCTTATTATTATGAATCAATTCAGAGAGTAATTAACGGAATTGAAAACGGGTAGATATGAGATTTACAGTTTAGCCCCTCAAGCTAATTAATATTACAAACAGTGATTTTAATAATTTTGAGTTTTTAGAACTCAAGTTCCAACAGCTTCCTCCTTTTATTAATGTTATTAGTCATATAACATTGACATGAAACAGATAAAGATAGTTGTCTGCTTCTTACCGTTAGTGGAAAAAAATGATCTGGAAACTTTGTATTTGCTTCTTAGATTCATATATCTTATAACTTGTGATCTTAGAATTTGTTTGTGCAAGTTATATAGGTTCTCCTGTTGTTTTAATTTCTGAAATTGAGTAAATTCACTCTGCTATATATGTCATTTGTGAATAATTTTATTTTCTAAAGATTTTCGGTTTAGGATCTACTGTGAAGCCCATATGTAGTCAATCGTGTTGTGAATCATTTTCACCAAAGTAAAAGGTCAAAATTTCATTTGCTTTGTTTTCCCTGCATTTCTATTCACCGGGCTCTGGATCCGCTGCAATTCTATTCATCATCCGATCAGAATCTATGTCAATATGGTCCAAGTTGAAAATTTTAAGGAGATCTTTAATTAGTATTCGTACAGATTATGATCAAGGTCGGAATCCAAGCTCAATGTTTGAGTTAGGGAATTCGAACCGTTCCACCGCGCGTGGATCACTGGTGAGTTAAGAAAAAGGGTTTGTTTATTTCACGTTCATATTTTCTATATTTGAAATTTTAAAGAAATGGTCTAAATCACTCAACATAATCTCTATATTGAAATGTATTAGGAGACCAAATTTTACATTTTTTTTTAAATTACTTACTAAATATTTAGAATATTTCAAAAATCACTGTTTTTATGGTCCATAATCCATCAAAAACAACATTTTTCAATCTTTTAAAAAAAATAATAAATAATTTCCGAAAATATAAAATTTAACATCCTAGCACATTTCAATATAAATATTATGTTGAGTGGTTGTACTGTCAAAAATCCTATGATATGTGGTGAACTGCATTTAAAAATACTGGTCATTTATAGAGCGAATGCTGAAGTTTCCAAACATCATGCGATCTGATGCAACTATGTATTTCAGAATTTGTTAATTTTCTTGGATTATTTTGTTAAAGATTTTATGTGGTGGACCCCATGAGACAACTGTGATGTGAATCAAATTTATCAAAGTAACCGATCAATTTAAATAGTTATTTGCTTGATTCTTCTGTGTAGTCCCTGTCTGACTTAAAAAATATATATATATCCCTCGTCGCCAGCGTCCACAAGGGTGAACCACGACTGCGTATCCTCTGAGATATCTCAACTTTTGCGTGACCGACGTGTCCGGTGCCTAATCGGAGGTGATGTAGTGGGTCAGTATTATGTGTGCTTTGAAATTCGTGCAGAGTGTATTTAAGTCAGACATAAGGTTTGAGATCCAGTATAACTGAAAATAGTATAAGTTTCACGTAGCAATTGAAAAAATTGTGATTTTCATGCTAACAAACTAACAACACAATACTATACAATTAGCAACACAGCCTTCTTAACAAAGATTGAAAAAGTTGTTTCTAAATCAACTTTCTTCAATAGTTTACTAATTTTATCAGTGGCTCAATTGGTTCAAACACTGATTTTTTTATTAATAATAAATTTGCTAATAAATAAAAAGAATATTCTCTAAATAATATTAAAGTATTAACTCTTCATTAATTTTATCTAAGTGCAACAAAAATGTATAATGTCCAAGTAATACATCAAATAATAATAATTTATTATTTTATTATATTAATTTTTTTAATGATTAAGAAAAAAAGTAATGAAGCTCAAAGAACGAATCAGATTTGGTTGTTTGATCTTTTTTAATTTTCTCTACTTTCAAAGAGCGGAGTTTCTAAAGTAATTTATCTGACAAATTTATTTATTCAGTCATTAAAAATACTTTCTTGTTTCTTATATAATTCAAAAGGGGTTAATTAATTTAAAGATGGAATGTGTTCAATTCAATTCCATTCAAGCAGGAATAAAAAACTAAACATTAAAACTGAATATTGAAATCCAACATATATAGCAAATTAACACTACACATTAATGTTCAGTTTATAATTACCAAAACAGAACCATGCATAACTCGGAAATTAAATTATTTGAATTATATTTAAATGATATGAATCCAAGTACCTTAAACAAACCAAACTATTTTATTGAAAATAATACAAAAATTAACTGCACTATGTTGAACACTTAGAATCACGAATTTAGACACAAATTTTACTGCTTATAATAGGCTAAGAGAATCTTAATTAAAAAAAAAAAAAAACCGAAACAATGCGTGAAATATATCTCCGTTGTCCTTGTTGCTTCACACTCAATAGGTGAAACCAGAATTATGTAATTTCTCTTTAGTGATTTCGTCCAACTTCAAAGCCATATCAGAAGTCATATGGTTTTTCCAATCCCCCGCAACAGCTTTTCTGAACAAACATTCATTACCTATTCCTCCACTGTTGTTGACATCATGATCTTTGAGTTTTTTAAAGCTACAGAACTCGACAATCTCTTCCACTAGACAATTTTCTATCTCCTCCTCTGAAAATGGGCATCCAACGAATTTTGCTAGCCTTATCACACCATTGACCGCATCCTTCATCATCTCCTCATACTTCAGGAACAGAATTTTCTCATGAGAGTGCAAGTTCTTCATGTAATATTCAAGCACGTGATCCCAGACAGGACCATGTGGAATTCGGCCCTCACAAAATTGTCTTAAAATACTAACAATCACAGAAATAAGATTCAAACACACAAATTTAACGAGGTTCGGTACTAGTTTAGTACCTACGTCCTCAACTCAAACCCTCTTCTTTCTCTTTTATTCATCACCGAAATTACAATAATATTTTTGAGTTATCTCAATAGGAGACACTCTTGGGAGATTAAATAGAAAAAACGAAATTACAATCTTGCACAATAATTCTACTCATGGAAACAAATTACAGCCAAGATTGCTTCCTAATTCTACTCATGGAAACAAATTACAACTTATTCCTTTCCAACAATGCACTACACGGCTTGCCTCAAACAGCCAAGATTTATTTCCAATCTTGATTCAAACTTGCCCTTATCGTCTCATGGCATTGCATCTGATCCAGGGTGTGATCTTCTGCAACACATGCC
The DNA here is from genome assembly GCA_033356055.1 of Carex pumila. NCBI lineage: Eukaryota > Viridiplantae > Streptophyta > Magnoliopsida > Poales > Cyperaceae > Carex > Carex pumila. The sequence goes on along the minus strand of JARJHM010001528.1, from coordinate 9,157 downwards.
AATACTCCACCTCAAGTTGGCATGTAAAGGTCTGTCATGCCTAACTTGTCTAGTGTGTTGTTGAACATTATTCCTGTTACACCTTTCGTCAAAATATCAGCCAGTTGGTTCTCAGATCTCACAAAAAATATCTAAACTACCTTTGAGTCAATATTTTGTTTTATGAAGTGTCGGTTTACACCAACATGCTTGGTCCTATCATGTTGTACTGGATTATGCGACATGTCAATTGCCGCCTTATTGTCAACATACAGCTTCATGGCTTCTTCTTGAGCTAAACCCAATTCGGTTAGTAGTTTCTTTATCCAGAGAAGTTCACACAAACCTTTAACTACTCCAATAAGTTCAGCTTCGGCACTTGAGAGAGCAACTACACCTTGCTTCTTGCTTCTCCATGTGACAAGGTTACCTCCAACAAAAGTGAAATATCCAGATGTTGACTTACGATCTGTAACACTTCCTGCCCAATCTGCATCAGTATAACCCATAACACCTAGATGCCCATTTCTCTTGAAATGTATGCCCCTACTTGGAGCTCCCTTCAGATACTTAATAATTCTCATTACTGCTTCCATATGATCCTCACTTGGGTTATGCATAAATTGGCTCACCAAACTTACTGCGTATGCAATATCGGGTCTGGTATGTGATAAATAAATCAATTTTCCAACTAGCCGCTGGTACCTCTCTTTATTGGTGGGTACTTGATCCGAAAATTCTCCCAATTTTAAATTTTGGACTACTGGCATGTCAACCGGTTTGCACTCTAGCATCCCTACCTTAGCCAATAAGTCAAGAATATACTTTCTTTGAGATAAAATAATACCTTGGTTAGACCGGGCTACCTCAATCCCAAGAAAATATTTTAGACCACCCAAATTTTTCATTTCAAATTCTCTTGAAAGCTTTTCTTCCAAGACTCGAATTTCCTCTGTGTCATCTCCTGTAATAACCATGTCATCCACATAGATAATCAAAACAGTTAGTTTCTCATGTCTTCTTTTGTAAAAGAGTGTATGATCAGATTCCCCTTAATTGAACCCATACTTCTTCATTGCCTGACAGAATCTACCAAACCATGCTCGAGGGGACTGTTTGAGTCCATATAGAGCTTTGTTTAACTTACACACTGTTCGCTTTGACCCCGGATTATTATTATACCCGGGAGGAAGTTCCATGTAGATTTCTTCTTCTAAATCCCCATGTAGGAAAGCATTCTTCACGTCAAATTGGTGTAATGGCCAATCTAGATTAGCTGCAAGAGACAACAAAACTCGAACTGTATTTAGTTTAGCAACAGGAGAAAAAGTTTCCTGATAATCAATTCCATACGTCTGAGTATACCCCTTAGCTACCAACCTGGCTTTGTGTCTCTCAACATTACCATTCGAATCATATTTTATAGAAAACACCCACTTACACCCTACTGCCTTCTTTCCATTCGGAAGTTCAACTAAGGACCATGTGTTATTTTTATACAATGCTTCCATTTCCACATCCATTGCTTTTGTCCATGTTTTATCCTTAAGAGCTTCATTCACATTTTCTGGTATTCGTAAGGTAAGCATCGTATCACAAAAAACTTTCAGTGGTTCTGGTAATCTTTTGGTGGTAACATAATTTGCAATTGGGTATTCAATTTCTTTACTGGTTCCATCTTCAGGAACATACCTTTTTGGAGCCCTTCCATGGTTCTGTCTAGGAGGTAGAATATATCAAGAGTGAGAAGTACTTACCTCTGGGATATCCTCAGGAGACTCTTGGATCTGTGGTTCTTGGTCTTCTTGTATCACTTCTTCACCATCTTCTTCATTTATCTCAGTCCACACAGTATCAACCTCTTCTTTGACCCGAACTGGGCCATCACCTTCTTCAGAAATTTCGGCTCTTTCTCTGACCCGAACTGGGCCAGTTTCTCCTTCTCTGACCCGAACTGGGCCAGTTTCTCCTTCTCTAACCCGAACTGGGTCCTGTATAGCAGCAGTGGAATTTTCAGCTTCTCTTACCTGATTTAAATTTGGTTGGAACCAAAGAACTCTCTCATCTTCATTCTCCACCTGAGAGAGATATTTGGTCGTTTGAAAGAACGATTCACTTTCCAGAAATGTAACGTCCATTGTAACATACCACCTGTTTGACACTGGATCATAGCACTTGTATCCTTTCTGGTGCATACCAAGTCCCAATGACACACACTTAACAGCACATGGTTCGGTTTTTGATCTTTGATTCTTTGGAATATGGACATATGCTACACATCCAAATATTTTCGGTGGTAAGCTCAGAACTCGAAATCCAAGCCGTTGCACAGAGAGATTCTATGCTATGCATATCATGCTAGCATATTCCTATATATATATATATATAGAGAGAGAGAGAGAGAGACAGAGAGAGAGAATGGCTAATATCAAAATTTTTGCACCACGCCTCTCGTGCAACCGATTCATTTTCTGATTTTTAAAGTCCAAATGATAAATCTAAATCATTAGATGTGTTCTCCATATTAAAATGTGCTTGGAGACCAAATTTTACATTTTTTTGGAATTTTTTTACTATTTATTAAGCCACTTTGAAAATCGCTGATCCAACGGTAGCTGTTTGGAACAGTAAAATCAGAAGCCATCGTTGGATCAGCGATTTTCAAAGTGGCTTAATAAATAGTAAACAAATTCAAAAAAATGTAAAATTTGGTCTCCAAGCACATTTTAATATGGAGAACACATCTAACGGTTTAGATTTATCATTTGGACTTTAAAAATTAGAAAATAAATCGGTTGCACTGGAGGCGTGGTGCAAACGTTTTGATATTAGCCATTCTCTCTCTCTCTATATATATATCTATATCTATATATAGAGTAAAACTAATATACACTTAAGTGTACCGTACACTTAACCCTAGGACCGTATGATTTTTTTAAAAGTCGTGTAGATTCTTCAAAAGTCGTGCAGTGCGTCTCAAAGCTAATCTTAGGGTTCTAGGGTTAAGTGTATGGTTCAATCGGTACACTTAAGTGTATATTAGATTGACTCCTATATATATATCAGGAATCCGGCTAAATTGTTGTCGGCAGCATTTCAACCAATTGCTGCAGATGCCATATTTTATTCTGTGATGTTCAAACAACAAATTCAAATCATTAGATGTTTAATCTATATTAAAATCTACTTGGAGACCAAATTTTATATTGTTTGGAATTTTTTTACTATTTATTAAGCTGGTTTGAAAATCACTATTTTCAATACTGCAAAAATTTACTGAAAACAGCGGTTTTCAAATCAGCTTAATAAATAGTAAAAAAAATCAAAAAATATAAAATTTGGTTTCCAAGTAGATTTTAATATAGATTAAATATCTAACAGTTTGAATTTATTTTTTGAACATCACAAAATAAGATATAGCCTCGGTAATACTTGGCTAAAATGCTGCCGGCAACAATTTAGCCAGACTCTATATATTGGATATTAATATATATATTAAACTATATGATATATGAGGAGGGATCAAGTTACAACATTTTTTGAGCTACAACAAGTTACAACAAGCATTATTTACATTTTTAAAGTCCAAATCGTCAATCCAAACCGTTAGATGTGATCTCTACAATAAAATGTGCTTGGAGACCAAATTTTACATTTTTTGGAATTTTTTTACTATTTATTAAGGTGGCTACAAAATTCAATGGTATGAATTTGACTAGTTTTTGTACCCACCTTATTAAATAGTAAAAAAATTCTAAAAAATGTAAAATTTGGTCTCCAAGCACATTTTATTGTAGAGATCACATCTAACGGTTTGGATTGACGATTTGGACTTTGAAAATGTAAATAATGCTTGTTGTAACTTGTTGTAACTCAAAAAATGTTGTAACTCGATCCCTCCTCATGATATATATCTACTATTCGGTTATGGATAACTAAATTTAAAACCATATCTGTATTGGCACGAATATTCAGATATTGATCAGATATCCGTATCTAATTTTCAGATGCAAATCCGGATACGGTCGGATAATATCTGACCCGTTTGCAACCCATTGTATTCGTCGTATAACTGGATTAATTAGTGGTTAACAGTTTTCTTACCTTTTGAACCTGGTGCTGAGAAAGGGGCTTAGGTGCAATGGAGATCCCGGGCTTAAAAAGCTGGAGTGTCTCGCCGATTATTGGCAGGCCCATGGAGCCTGGTGGCAGCCTGCCGTTGCAACTGGGGTTTCTCCACCTGGACAGAACATAACTAATAATAACCAGTATGACAAGTGTTGCGACACCTACAGCCAAATTTGTAATCTCCATATCCTGCTTATATAACAATATGAAATAATTAATGCAATCATACTTCCTTTTCTATATTAAGTCAATCGGTATACTAGTTTATACTTTATACTAATCACTGTTCTCCATATTAAAATGTGCTAAGATCATATATATACTCGTTTTATTTCGTCAACAGCATATTATTTTTAGTTTGCCTACTAATATATATATATGTGCATACTTTCCCAAAGAATGAAAACATTATGAATTCCAATTAAATACTACCCCAGTCTAAAATTACCAAAATACATGAGAATGAAAAGTTTACTCTCCTATTTCTCACAAAATATGTATGCAATAAAAGTAATTTCCATACTATTTTGTTGGATATTAAAGGAGTTTCTCACCATGTTTCTAGGCAAAGACGGTGTGTTTATATAGGCGAGCTTGTAAGAGATTGACGCTTGTGCTTCCTAGGCAAGGTTGGTCTGATTAATTATATATATAGGCAACCAGGACGGTTTGAATAAAGGAAAGGATGATCTGATAATATAGTCTAATTGCACGAAACTTGGCAAGAAAATTATATTTAAAAGGAGTCTAATAATTGTATCTCAAACAAAATTTCTGAGTATATCTCCCAAGTAGTTTAACAGAAAAACCTTTCAATGTTAACTAGCTTTCATTTTCAGGGCTAATATAGGGTAAATTTCGCTGGAGGTCACTAAACTTTGTTATCTATCCCGAATTGGTCACTCAACTTTGTTATTTGTCTCAATCAAGTCCCTTTATTTTTTCCATCCAAAATTTTAACGAAATATGCTAATTCCGTTAGTTTTTTGGATGGAGTATTCTAATTCCGTTAATATTTTGGAGGGAATGAGTATATTCCGTTAATTTTTTGGACGGAATAAGAATATTCCGTTAAATTTTTGGATGGAAAAATAGAGGGACTTGATTGGGACAAATAACAAAGTTGAGTGACTTAAAAGGGACAAATCAAAGTTGAGTGACCAATTCGAAACAAATAACAAAGTTTAGTGACCTCCAGCGAAATTTACCCACTAATATAATATCCAAACATTTAAAACTTTGTTTATAATATTTTACAATGCTACTCGGAAACATTTAAATCTCTATCTACAAGTATTTTTAATGGTTGTAAACTAAGATTTAGAAACTTAAAAATTGAAGTGCTCATGTGTTTTACTTAAAAAAAGAGAAATGATTTGAAAATTACTCAAAAGTATATTTCTTCATGGATTTTATTTGAAAGATAAAATCGAATAGAAAACGTTCGCACTTTTAGATTCGTAAAATTTATCACGGATCGTCAGAAAAATAAATTATAATAATCAGAGAAAAAATAAAAAAGAGTGAGTAAAAATAATATTTTGTTTTTTGGCTTGAAGACAAAAGTAATTGAGTGTTAAAACTATCTAGAAATGCTTTTAGACATAAGTTTATATGCTTGTGAGTAACATTTTAAAATGTTATAAATATAGATTTAAATGTTTGAATATTAATGCTAAAAATAAAAATTATATAATATTGGAAAGTTTTTTAGTTAAACTACTTGAGGCCGTGTTTGGGGATGATGGCTCGGGATACCATAACATTTCTCTATTTAAATAGACAAGTGTGAATAAATTTATTTAATTTCTGGAATCCTTGTGCTTCTAGGCAAGGATGGTGATCTAATTATTTAAATAGACAAGACGGAATGGAAAGCAACGCTTAGACTAATTGGAAGAATATATATATTTAATTATTTTTTAAATATATTTCTATTTCAGATATTGATCTCGCATTTCATGTGATACATTATATTAATTGAAAAAGGACAACGCTGTCCATCCCAGCCCAAATTTCACGAAAGTTGTTGAGATGTCAAGCTAATTCTTAATTGATGAGTTTACTAAGTGGGTTAGGAAAACTCTAGAATTACAAAACATTTTTTTTTTTTTTTTTTAAAGAAAAGTGGGGATTCTCAACGATTTTCATTCAACTGAAAATCATTACAAAGTTTTAAGACTGGTATCTCCTCTCTGGTACCGTAGTACAAACATAACATAGCAAGTACCTAAACCTGAGAAGGTATTTTAGTAGAATACCTATACTACCGAATCATCATAACAAACATACAGCTAAACTCAAGTTCAGATCACTAACCAGAGAGAGAAAACGGACATCTACAAGTAAAATAAGCACAAAAGTCCTTGACAAACGCTGAAATACAAAACTGCTTCAACCTTCCTCCCCTTCGTCATGCAAAGTATTCTCTAGCCCAAGCATAAGGGTTGTAACCTATTATTCCTTCATAGAACTGATCGGGTGTGAAATTGTAGTAAAAAAGGCTATGTTTTGACTTTGATAATGACCAAAAATAATACGGTAATTAGTGATTTTCAAGGATTTCAATTTTGTGTTTTTGGTCATTTTCGAAAATTTGGAGAAACTAGTGATTTTTAGGGAAAAACAGCGCATTCGATGCAGATATCATTTTCATGTGAAATATAGCAATTTCATGCAACATAGAGCATGCGACATGGAGCAGAGGAGCTATGAATCAGCTATGTACAAAATAGCATCCCGTATCGCATGCGGCATAAATATTTTTCCGCACGATTAACTATTTTCAAAAACTTCTGACAACCATGTTTTGCCACACTAATTAAGCCACCAGGGACCAATAAGAGACCTCCCACTATGTCCTATAGCACCTGGGAAGCCTATAATAGTCCAGAGCGTAGGCTTGTTTGTATCTTTCAGTTGATCTTTCATTAGAGAGTATGTTAAAAATAATGGTTAGTTATAATTTTTGAATTATAACAGCTAGTTTAGGGAGTAGTGTATTGTAATTAATAAGTTACTGGTTAGTAATTGGTAGTTGTAATAAATAGTACAATGTTAGTTTTTAAATTTCTTTTATAAATAGAGACAAATGTAAAGCTCAAAATAAGATTGTAATAACAAAATTATTTTTCTTACATTTATTCTCTCTTACCAAAATTAACATGAAATCAGAGCCATAGATTCGAAATTCTTCACAAGTGTTATCTAAACTAGCAAAGCTAGTCGGTACCAATAAAGGGAAGAAAAAAGAGTCAAGAGTCAAAGAACTAAGAACACAATCAGTGTCAAGAAAGTAGAGTCACCAGTCAAAGAACTAATAACTCAACAAGTGTCAAGAGAAAGAAGGATAAGAGTCAAAGAGCCAAAATAGTCCTCTCTCCGCACGTATTATAAAAACAGTCAAAATATTCTATTATTTTTTCTGAAAATTTCATATCAATATTTGTTCTTCAAAATTTTTTCTTGAAAAATCAAACAATGATGACACAAAACTTTAGTCTTACCAAGTACCAAAGCAATCCCAATAGTTGTTCAAATTGCTAAAAAGAGGATTCAAGATCAATGTTGGTTCTTGTATCCTAATCTTGGACCAAAAGGGTGAAAAATGATGGTTAAAAGAGGGAGAGATGAATTGGATCTGACCGGGGTAGATGCATTTGCTTCCCACTCATGTGCAACAAACAATTCAATCTCAATATCACAACTTCTCCAACAAATTCTCGAATAACATTCTCCAATAAATCATTGGAATGCTAGCTAATCAAATTCAAAATAAGAGCTCATGTGGTATGACATCTAACACAAAAGATTTATTTTTTAATCAAATTATTATAGATAGTGGTTCAACGACCATATGTATTATCTAACTAAAAGTTTTGTTACATATCTACAAAAAAGTTATTGTTTGAATTACCATTTTTTTTAAAGATTTATGCATTCATTAAAGTCTAATGAGAGATAATGAGGTGCCAAACTTGATGAGAGTAAATAGGAGGTAAGAATATAGAGAGGAAGAGAGGCAAAAATGAGAGGCCCACAAGGACATTTTGTTAATTATTTTAGAGGAGTGATATTTTGTTTAAAAATTTTAGAAAGTAGGACAATTTGTAAAATTTTCCTCTTAGTTCTGCCATAAAAAATTTAACCTCGCTTGCAATCTAACGTTAACCAACCCAGATGCTCACCAAATTAAGTCCTTAAATAAGAAGAGAGATGTTACTGTAGACTTCAGACTCGGCTTTAACTGGCCATCAAATGGCAACCCTTCCACCACTAATACCAATTATCTTTAGTAAGGAGCACGATTAAAATGTCCCGTTATTTTTGTGCTCCATCATGCTCCAACATTAATATCTTCATTTTCAAAATCTAAATAATCCATCCAAATCGTTCAACATAATCTTCATACTAAAATGTACTTGGATAAAATATTTTATAAATTTTATAATTTTTTATTAATTGTTTAGATAAATACAAAATTACTATTTTTGAATGGTCCAGAATCTTCTAAAATTAATGATTTTGTATCTATCTAAATAACTAGCACAAAAAAAAAACCAAAAAACATAAAATTTTGTATCCAAACACATTTTAATACGAAGATCATATTTAGTGGTTTGAATGAACTGTGTAAACTATTAAAATAAAGATAATGACGTTGGAACATATATGATGGGGCACAAAGCAAATAGGGCATTTTAACCCTACTCAATAAAAGGATGCTCACTTAATCATTGGTCACGGTGATTTAAAGACTAATCTTTGTATGTATATAGAATTAAATAGTATTTACGTTGGTCATTTCCACATTCTGGTCCTTGCTATGGCTGTTATCAATCATGTCCATATCTGGTCCTGGTTATTAACAGTCATGTCCACATATACATCACATGGCTTTACTGTTACCTTGTACCATTGTCACCTGTGCTTAGACATTGAATGAATGGAAAATGGTTCAAATTCCAATGAGATGTCAAACATTTCATTTTCAGAGAAAACGATTTTCATCGACATATTTGATTTTTTTTAATTTTTCAAAATAATATTC
>JARJHM010001527.1:0-22847 GCA_033356055.1 Carex pumila | reverse complement strand
CTTGCACACAGCCATATTTTTCTGTTGGAAGCACTAGACATCTTTTTGTCGTGCTGAAACTCAAAGCTGCCAAATCTATAATGGCCACGTCCACCTCTGCCTTGAGAGGACTCCCCCTTTCCGTAGAACACCTTTTCATCGTCTTTTCCCTATGATCTGAACTTTGCTTCATGGGTCTGCAGTGATCCCATCAGTTCATCAAAGGAATAGGTTTGAAAGATCGTTTGATTCTTCTATTGCTGCAACTACATGATCAAACTTGGGTGTTAGGCTCCTTAAGACTTTCGCCACCACCGTCTTCTCTTCCATGGTGTCTCCAAATTCTCGAATTTGGTTGACCACCCCTTGTACTCTTGAGAGGAAAATCTGCACGGATTCCTCCTTGTTCATCAGCAATGTTTTGAAGTCCCTGCGTAGGCCTTGAAGCTTTATTGCCATGACTCGAGTACTCCCTGAAATGCTGTTTTCAAGGTTGTCCATGCCTCCTTTGCGTTGGTGGCTGCTGCAATTTTCGAGAAGATGGTGTCATGCACTGCTTGTTGGATGAAGAATAGCGCCTTTGCATGTTTTCTTCTGATTTTCTTGCTGGTTCGGATCTCGATCTGGTGGACCGTTGTTAACCAAATCCCATAGGCCATGAGACTTGAACAAGGTTGTCATCTTGATGCTCCAAAACTCATAATTCTCGCCTTTGAAGAGAGGAATTGTTGGTTGCATCACATTCACCAAGCTGCTACTGTTTTCTGCCATTGAAAAACGCCCCAATTCTCCAAGGTTGCACAACAATCAACTCTGCCATCAATTGCAACTTGACTCAGCCTTCAATTGCTTGCCCACCGAACCATCGGCTCTGATACCATTCTGTTGGGATAAACTAAGCAATACTGCACTGCTTTGTGACAGTATGCACAGGATTGAAGAGAGAAGAATATATTTTCTGAATAGAAACAACGCTTTATTTCCTTTCTCTCTTACTCAATTACATAAAGTTCTGCAGTATTTAAAGCAATACAATGTTCCTAAAATAACCACCCACAACATCCCTAAATTAAGCACCCACTACACAACATGCTGAAAACAACTAACCACTACTCTAAATAATCCTAAAATAACTATGCTTAAAAAACCAATGCCAAAATAACCAATGCAGTTTTTATGCTGTTAAAAACTGATTTGTACATGCTTTAGTTAATTTGAATTAATTTTCAACAATCTTGTACCCATGTCGGTCACCCTGTTTGCCGGAAATAGTGATGAAACTGTATTCCCCTTCCTTTGACTCGATCCACACAGCATCAGGATCAGGATCAGACCCAAAAGGCATCGAAATAAGAAGAAGCTAATGAAATGAAAGAACAAAAAATCATAAATAATATGATATGAGGTTAAAAAGTAACTATATATATAGGCTGCAGTTTTGAAAACTTAAAAACTCACCTCAATAACTTGTTGATTGACAGGTGAGGTATTGGGGGAGCGCTTCATGGCTTGAGCAGTACCTTTGTTGAACAGAGTGAAGCCGCCTCCATCAACTTCCTCCTTGATCCAGTGCTAAATTGTTTCAAAATAGAAAAATAAAGACCGATTCAAACAAACAGTTTGTATTGTGTGCAGGGAGTACAAAGAAAAAAAAAATTTACCTGGAAGGGGTCATTCGGGTTGGAAAGAGCAAGCACGACCTTTCCATTGCGAATAGAGAGGGAGTAGTCCTCGCTTAATTGACAGAATATCCTCACAGTTGGTTTGAAGTCCATCTTATGATGATTAGAGAGGGAGATAGAGATGCCTGTCCATCTTACTATATTTATTAACAGGAATTTAAATTGCAATTAAGCTTGCGTTCTTTAATATACAACTTCAAATAAATAACTATGGACCTTCAGATCAAAATATAACTACTTAATGATCACCTTCTTCTATTAATAATTTTGCACTTATTTTTTTGAAAAAAAAAATATAGGAATGAAGATCATAAATTTAATGATGAGTGACCAACAAACTATGATTTCAATTCGACATGTAATTCTTTTTATCTTTCTCACTCACTGGACCACTTACGAATTGTGCCAAGATTAGAGCCTTCTTCTATAGTATTTATTTCTCACTAATATAACAATTGTACAAGCAACGAACACGTCAAGTACTTGATGAGAAGCTCATAATTAATTTCATTCAAGACAAAAAACAATTCCCTATCTGAACACATATTTCATGATAAATTAAATTTTAAGCAAGAGTCTATCAATAGATGTCAAGCGAAGTTGTGAAGCCGCATGTTAGTTTGTTAGGTGATGCATTGTACACCTCAAAATCAGAATATTCTACCTCAATGCATGATACTAATCTTAAAATGTAGTTGATAATTGAAAATTGTTAATTAACATTTCTTCAAGGGCAGAATAACAAAACTTGAAGAAGACTTTCCCCTTCTCCCAGAAATTCCGGGTTCATCACTAGAGCGCAAAATGTGGATCATGGGACCCTTCAATTTTTTATTTATATAGAAATTGATTTGCGCAATACATTTTTCTATATTGCTTTGCATTGGTGATTCAAAATATATTTTCACAAAACAGATTATAGTAGTACGTTTAAATATATTACAAAATAATACCTATGTTGTATGGATACGAGTACAGGTATCGTATCGGATATGAAATGATACATATACACAGACATATAACACATCAAATTTAAAAAAATGTACACCTGTTATTTATATATATTATCTTTATTATTGAATTGAGATACTTAGATTAGTATAAATGAAATACCATAGTTACTAATCTATATCACATAAAATAGTCCAGCTACTCTAGTATAGTGGATAAAAGTTTTGGGTCTCAACTAAGAGAACATGGGTTCAAACTACGAGGGCAAATCGATACTATTGCCGATGCTATAGACAAGATTATTTAGTTAGTTATGTGTGTAGCACAGTTGTATGTTACATTTTGGGAGATTTTCATCTACACACCTTAAAATTTACCCTTCTAAATTTTGAAAAATCACAAATGTACGCATTCTATTATCTTTTCTATTATAACTTAATTTTAGTTTAAAAAAATATCCAATTTACCCTTCATTAAAAAAAAGAAAAGAAAAAAAAAAAAAAATCATGTTTCCGAATAATGCCAGCCATCTATTTTGTCAGTTTCAAGGACAAATGAGTAATTTCTTTACTTGTGACGTTTACACAAGTATATACATAAATATCACTCAGTAAATGTCAGAAGTAGATAAATTATCCATTTTCCATTCCATACAAACAAATTAAGACTGATATTTTTCTTAGACATACTACGTGTATATTTTTCAATAAAGGGTAATATGTGTATTTTATGAATTTAAATTGAGTTCTAATAGAAAAGACAATGTATAAGTTTGTATAAATGTATAATTTGTAGTTCTATAATATTGAAGGATGTACATGATATTATGCATAAAAGAAAAATCAACCGTGTCGGATTGGAATCATGTACAATATGATATTATGAATATAACCGTGTACAATAAGAAGGGTTATATATCCGATTGCTACGAGGTATCCGTGTATTATTTTTCCATACCATAGAGGATGTTATTTAGGCTAGAACCCATATTTGCTAGCCATTAAAGCATACAAGAAATGTTACACATCCATCTTTGAATAAATATTCAACATCACAACATGCAGAATAAATCATATTAATTCAACATTCAACAAAATATACAACATACATATACATTTTATGTGATATTTCTTGCTTTAATTTGTAACTAACATTTTTTTTTTAGTTGGCCAGTTTTGTAATTTTAAGATAAACATGATCAAGAATGTCATCGGCCTCTGAAAAGTGGATGGACCGGTGGAACGTCCGTGCACTGTTCGACCCCAACAGTTTTACTTGTGCCATTTTCATGTATAACCCTTTCATGTAAAGAGATTAAACCGCAAGTCAATCCAATTTGCCCACCTGTCGAACACCATATGGACGTTCCACTGGTCTTCCACATCTATCGCAACTGATGGCAATTCTTGATCCACGGTTATCTCCGAAATGACAAGTCGGTCCACCTACAGATAATAATTGTTACTTATTAAAATAAAACAAGTTAAAGAGAAGAAAGGGGAAAACTACCAATTAAGGCAAAAAGGATCTATCTAACGTATTTCCAAAAATCTCCTAGAAGATCAAGAATTAGCGTATTTCTCTCTTTTTTCAAAAATAAATTGTTGTACTGAATGTAGTAGGTGTTGTGTAACTTTGATGCTTTTTCTTTACTGGTATTTTCGAGTTGTGAAGTTATTTTTATAAACTCTTTACAGGGTTTTGGTACCAGCCTCTGGGGAGAATTTTTTATTTCTAATGAAATCATATTGTGTTTGTTACTATTCAACTCGTAGAATACTAGACTTCAGCTTGTTTTGTAGGAAGGTTATTACATGTTTTCTTTTTTCCATTCATTTTTTGAAATTCTTGTACTATGTTTAGTTTTGAGCTTCTGAAAGGTAATGGACGCCAACAAAAATTAATTTCTATAGAAGTACAGGTAACCAAATGAAGGAAACAAAAAACCATATAAAAGATAAAACAAGCATGAAGTATTTTCTTAAAAGAACTCCTCCATCTTCCATTCGTGAGTTTTGGTGGAAGTATCCTCCCATACCCCCAAACGCATTCCCTCCTGTAAGCCCGCTTGCAGCCATTCCCTGTGAAACAAAGCATCAAAGCCAACTCCAATATTCTTCCGTACTTTAATTTTCTTGAAGCCCGAACCCTGATCTTCACTCTCAGTCCACAAAAGTGACTCCTCCAACTGCATTGGATTGAACGGGAGCAGGGAAACCTAACAAAATTCCAACAAAAATATAAATAAATGATGAGCAGAAAAGGTAGCCTTAAAGGTTAATTGTCAAATTGCGTTTGTATTTGTGAATTAGTATAGTTTTGATAAAACATATAAATCGAAGAGGACATGTGAAGGGGTGGTATATAGAAGAGAGAAACTATGATGTGTTACATACAGGGTAACCATGATCTTTGCTGATCCCATGCTGGATAGCTTTTCCGGTAGCAACGTTAACGATTGCGAAGGCCCGAGAACCTAGCTCGTCCTTGAGATGTTGACAGTATGCAAATTCTTTCCTCCAGTGCTACATCATTAATTGAACTTGTAAGAGAACAGTCGATAAAAGCCATGAAATGCTAAAATTCAAAACTAAAACAAATGCTAAATGTAAATAATTATAAAAAAGGGTACCTTATTGAAAAAAATTACCTGATATGGATCTGCCCAATCACATTGAGCAAACACAACAGTATCATCACGAATTGTTAGATTGTAGTCCCATTTCTGTCTGCAGTAGATCTTAATTGTTTTGGGACACACTACCCTATCCTCATTGTAAGGCACAAACTTCCAGTTTTGATATAGGCCTGTGTCATTGTTTGTGAGAAGAACAGTGTTGCCATCATAATCCATCCCGGAATGTGACTGTAATCTGAACCCTTGTCCATCATCATGTTTGCCAAGCACAATGGATAAGGTGTTTCCCCCCTCATTCGACTCGGTCCACACAGCATCAGAGTCAGGATGAGAGCCAAAAGGCATGAATCAGAAGAATCTAATTGAGAGTAATAATGAAAAACACTAATACAATTAAATGCTCTCTCTCTCTCTCTGAGGTTAAAACGTGCTATAATATATTTAGCCTCAGTGCTGAAATTTTTAAACTGACCTCAATAACTTGTTATTGACAGGTGAGATATTGGGGGGAGCGCTTCATAGCTTGAGCAGTACCTTTGTTGAACAGAGTGAAGCCGCCACCATCAACTTCCTCCTTGATCCAGTGCTAAATTGATTCAAAATAAATAAAAATAAATAAAGCCAATTTGAACAAACAATTTGCATTATGTGTAGGGGATTATATACGGAAAAAACAGTTTACCTGGAAGGGGTCTTGGGGATTCGCAAGAGCGAGCACAACCTTTCCATTGCGAATAGAGAGGGAGTAGTCCTCGTTTGATTGGCAGAATATCCTCACTGTCGGTTTTGAAGTCCATCGGATAATTTTTTTTTTTTTTTTGAGTAAGAAATAGGAGTCAAGCTCCTATTTTATTAACCGCAATTGGTTACAATCATTTAAAGGATTTTGAGAAGGAACCCTAGTGTGGATTTACAGATGGATAAAAACAAAAACAAAAAACAGAGAGAAAACAAACAAGAAAACAAAAGAGAAAAGAGTAAAGAAAGAGACGGAGATAGAGATGTCTGTCCGTCTTACTATATGTAACTTATTAATTCTTATTCAAATTGCAAGCTAGCGATCTTTAATATATAACTTGAAATAGATCTCAGTGAAGAGAGAGTGAAGGGCTCAATTATGATACTCATCTTAAAATCAGAATAACAAACCTGGTAGAAGACTTTCCCGTTCTCCCAAATTTCGCACAACTGGGAGAGCAAAAAGCGGATCATGCGTCCCTTTCAATTTTCTTTTTATATAGAAATTGATTTGGGTACTATATTTTTTTTTAGATTACTTTGTATTGGTGACTAAAAATTAATTTATTTCCATAAAACAGATTACAGTACTATATAATAAATATCTCGAAGTGCGACGGAGGTCGAAGAAGTAGATCTTGATTGGTGCGCGATGGTGAGCAGACCTGGCCGGTTATTGTCGAGCGTAGCAGCGGTCAAAGAAGCGGATCCGGTCGTGGAGTGAGATGGAGATTAAGGGTTTATATAAGTATGAATAGAATGTTAGAGTAGTTTAGAAGCTTTCATGAGAATAAAATAGATATTATGGTCATTTGACCCAATTTAAATACGTTTCTTATCAATTAATAGAATTGTCATTAGACATTTAAAGCCACCAACCATAAAAAAAATGCATTTCTAATTTTTATTACATACGAATAAACACTACGGCAGAAAGGACTTTCTGCGACCAGATTTCCGGTCGCAGATAGTTGAGTCGCCGATCTTAGATATGGGAAACGGTCGCTGATAGAATATTACGGTCGCTGTAAGATTCGTCACAGTTACTCTTCTGCTGACATCAACGGTCGCTGAATGACGTCAGCCAGTCGCTGATACTTTTTCTTCGACCCATTTCTTTTCGTCGCTGTTTATTTTTGCTGACGTCATGAAAACGTTTCTGGGATGACATAAAACGGTCGCTAAAACAAAAAAACGGTCTCTGAAAGTATTTTTCTGACGTCAAAATAGAATTTCTGCGACCAAGAAAATGTTCGGAAAATGGTCACTGATATAATATGCCAGTCGTAGATAACTTATTTTAGGTTTTTTTATATTATTTTTTGTTATTTATATTTGCACCATTTAATTAATTGATACTACACGTACCAACATACAACATACATCATAACATAAACATAAAAATCAATACAAAAATAACATAACAATCGCATACAACATAAACATCGCATATAAATAAGAATACAAATCGCATATAACATAAAGCTCAAGAAACTGTATATCATCTCATCAAACATAAATATCCAAGTAACTCAAGCAGTAAACAGTACCATAAACAATAAACAGTATCATCTAACAAGATATAAATATATAAAAAAACCTAAGCAGTACCATCGCCAGCGACATCCGAGTAATGCCCCTCGTCATCCTGAGTGGGCATCGAGGCCGGCTGCTAGCTGGAACCTCCCTGTGAGGTTTTAAGAAAGTGTTTTAGGTAATTATGATTTAGGGTTTAGAGTTCACAATTAAAAAAAACATACTGAAATATCAAATTTCGTACCGAAGAAGCTCTGAACCGAGCCTCCACCTGAGCCTCGATGCGAGCCTTCATCTTATCAAGTAACCGGGAAGATATCCTCTCAACATCTTCTTCTGTGAGATGCGTCGATGGCGGCATAGAAGAATATGACTGTGACGAGTGCGACCGAGCACTGCTAGACCCATCAGAGCGAAACATGCCTCTTGTCTTGCCTGAAACATGAAAAGTAAGACAATTAGAATTATCTAACAAAACTAAAAATAAATTCAAAATTTCAAAGAATGTTTATTTTACCTAGAGCACCGAGACCATAGTTATCGCCGTGGGTATTCTGATCATCAACGCCCGTAGTGAACCAGAGATCGCCGTCATATCTAGGCCATTTCTCTTTATCCTCTCCATACTTGTCCTTCATAGCTTTCTCATATTTTAGTTGCAAATTTTGTAAAATATAACAATAATGTTACGTACAACATGAACCATAATATTTTATACAACGATTCGAAAGTACTATTACCTGTGCATTTTTAGCCTTAGTACTAACCTATTCCCCCGTCATCTTGTTCGTATGGGTAGGCTGAAATAGCTCATCGCTCCATCTGGGTTCGCGCCCTTGTGTTTGCTCCTGTTAAGTATTTGAAAGACAATTTCATTTAGAAAAAGATTATCAAGGTTAGTTTGATTATATTCAATAAGAATCAAAATATATTAATTTAATGAAAAACAACTTACGAAGAGCTGTTTGTGAACAAGCATGTTCACAGAGCCCGTCGAAGCCCCTGCACCTTCAACATTGGCCCTATTTTCTGCATTTCGCTGGCTCCGACTAGCAAAGGCGTCACTGCACCAATGATCGACGAGTCCGAGCCAGTACGTTGGCTGGATCCAGGCGTCGTAGGGGCGAGGAGCAGCCCCACGCTCCTTCCACTCGAGCATTGACTCTCCGTATGACTTTTTTGCTGCCGCCTTGCATTTATTCAGCATATCCTGAAGCCGTACATCAGCTATCTTTCTAAATACAGTCCATGCATCTGTCAAAGGTATATCCGGATGAAACTGGTAGTGCTTCTGCAATGTATAGTTAAAAATTAATATCGTCTGTTAGCTTCAAAAAAAAAACAAGTAATTATTAGAGGTTATGTTTTAGAAAGATTTACTTACTAAAAACTCTTCCTGAATAACATCTTTATTATCCTTGGGGAAATCCGTGTACCTATAGTACGGGCTAGGATAATTCTGACGTACTGTCTACGAAATAACTTTCGCGACTTGCTTCGTCTTGTTTGGATGCCCTGCATCAAAAGTCCTGCAAATAGAAATAATTATTACAAGCACTACAATTAATGCATAATTACAAAATACACAAAAAAAGAATATTACTTGTAACCCACTATCCGAAGCACTGGTCGCAAAGTCGGATCTTGCTGAGGCGCAATATAGGCATTTAGACCGCGACCATTTCTCTCACTAGACTCTCCTTCGTCTTCCGCCGGTGCCTTTCCCTTTCCCTTTCTACTCGGTGCCATATCTAGAGTTGAGATGATAAATAGTTCAAATAAAATGAGGCAAGTATTAACAACCATGCATGCATGTCTATTTACTTACTAGCAAAATACATATCTTTTGTAGAACATATGCACTTATGCACCTTTATTACATATGCACATATGCACCTTTATTACATATGCACTTATTCCAAATTTATACAGATGCAAAATTGATGAAACAAAAAACCTATACAGATGCACCTTTATTACATATGCACTTATTCCAAACTTACAATGCTTCAAAAAACTGTATGCCCAAAGCAACAATCAATAAAGAAGTGAATTAGGTCATTTATATAAGGCAATAATTTGATATTATATAAACATAACCCTAAACACAATAGGGCCAACTTCAATTAATTGTAAATTTTAAAGACAAGTAGAAAAAGAAATGCAGTAGGATAATCTACATAACATTGGCTATATACTAACTTTCTCCTTGGTATACAACCCTAAAAGAAATTGTTGCATCTAAAAGAAATTCCATAACTAAAATAACTAAAATATAACTAAAATATAAGAAATTGTTGCATCTAAAAGAAATTCTTAACCTCAGAGGCAAAGGTTCAGCTCCACTTGACTTAATCTCAGAGGCAAAGGTTCTTGAACCCTACAAAACATATACAAAATGTCATATATATATAAGGTGCTTATTTTACTTTTTAAAAAATGTGTCAATCCCAATTGCAAACAATCTGGAAAATCTATGTTCAGTTGGGCTGTAACTACATTTATTTGAGGCATGTCTACTTAATTCTATACCCATCTTCTAACAATATCTTAAAAACTTTTCTATGTAAATTTAATTCTGCATGATCAATTTTCATGTCAACCAAGTGATCAAAGGAAACAGTACAAACAAATAACTATTAAAATCTATATTAAATTCCAAGTGAGTTAATGCAGAGGATACAGACTCAAATGTTTCAAAACTTACAATTGCATATGGAATTCATATCACCTAAGTTAACTCAAATAATGAGTTAACTCATTTGCATATGTACCATTGAACGAAACAAAATACCAGTTCATCGAAAACATCACAAAATCCATCTCAAGTAAAGAAGACTTCAATCCCATGACAAATGATATCTCAGGGATGCTTTGAGATGGTAACTAAAAAAAATAACGAGATATCTCAGGGGATGCTTTGATATTCATGCCAGATTAAAATGGACAATTCAGATATCATTCTACACATGACAAAGCTAGAAATTATTAGCTAGATTAATATCAAATTAACGATTATTGCTTCCCAGATTTCCAGTAAAAGTACACAAGTTGCTATTATTCTCTGCGACAGTTTCTGATTGTTTGAAACACAACCTAAAATTGATAGCAACCATGAAGTGCATCAAAGAAAATAAGAAAATGACAAAATTAATGAGAATCACCTTGTCAGAACAAAGGGGCACAGGCATCAGCACCGGTGATCTTTCTTCCTCACGCAGGCAGAGGCAGCGGACTGGCACAGGACGGTTGCTCGGAAAGAAGAGGAGAGAACCGGCGTAAGAAGAAGAGGAGAGAAGTGGGGCTTCGCTTGTTTCACCTAACTAACGGGAGAGAAGCGGGGTGAGAAGAAGAGGAGGCACCAGTTTAGGGTTAGGGTTTAGGCACGCGTGAGCGATCGATCGACGGAGATAGAGAGAGAGCGAGAAGAGAAGGGTTTAGGCGCGATGGTGCATGGAACCTTTTTTTTCGAAAAAAAATACTTTCTGCGACTGGCGAAATGACCAGCCGCTGATGCCGATCGCAGAAAATCCTGGTCGCCAGAGAATATTGGCTTTTCTTTTTTTTTTTGGAAAAAATCATTTTCTGCGACCGGCATCCGCACCGGTCGCTGACAATGGTCGCAGAAAATCTGTTTTGCTGTAGTGAAACGGTTTATCTAATTTAATTATAAATTAACTAAAATTTCTTATTCATTTGTCTAGAAAATTATATTTTCTCGTTAAGTATTACCTATTTTACTGAAACAAATACATTCAAACTTTTTATACAAATAGAATTTCTTTGTATTATAAAGGATTATTTTAGTGTAGTTATTAGTGATATCTCGCAAACTTATCTACATTCCGACCTGTATTTTGTATCAAAGCTTGTGTTTAAATTATTAAATCGGTCGTATTTCATTGAATATTTATAGAATGTGGTACTACTGCGCTTTTATTCTTATTTTGCATAAAACGGGCGAAATCAGGAAAGTTACTGAATTCTGACACTCTGACAAGGGTAGCGTCACCCCTGATGAGGGTAGCGTCAACCCTGACGAGGGTAGCGTCAACCTCTGTCCGACCCGTACAACATCCTACACGACCGGTACAACATTTTGTTCGACCGGTGTCAGGTATTTCTGGAAACAGATCCAGAAATTAGAAACAAGGCCTATTGAAGGAAGGTCGGCCATAAAAACTTATAAGCAGGATTTCTTGCACCAGAGAGCTGATTCTGGACGGGAGAGAGACATTCTAGGGTTAGAGACTTGGCGGCTAAGCTTGGAGACGAAGTTGAGAAGCGAAAGACGTGAGTTTTCGACGAATCTTCTTAGTACTTCGGGTTTTGTCATGGCTGTTTATTTTACTACTTCTTTTACTTGTTTTAGAACTATGTGTGAGTAGTTTTCATTGTTTCTAGGGTTAAGATATATTCGAATATTTTGTTTTGCATGAAAGTTATTAAATTCTTATGTTAAAATTTATGTTTGATTGATTGTGTTTGATTTTAATTGCTTAAATTAAGTTGTTTGATTTTTATTGGTTTGTCACTAGATGCCTGATCACATCTAAAGCGCATTCTCCCCTTTAAAATATCTCAACCAAAGTTAAGTACATGAGGTAGGTTTAGTGATCCGAAAGGTGAAACCAAATAATAGTCAAAAGGTGAACATTTCCTCTTATCGACGGATAAGAGAATACCTTTCGAATACCAATCAAGCAACTAGGTAATTCAGACCAACACGAAAGTCGAAGTCTAGAATCCGAAGAGGGTACATATTGCAACTCCATACCAAGTTTTATGAACCAATATACGAGAGTTGGGGTTTAGTAATAATAGGTCTGGTCAGTAGAACCCTCCACAAAGGAACAACGCAAGGAAACAGTAACTGGTGCGTTAACTCGAAGTCAGTATGGGTCGAACAGGAAGCTGTACGACCCGTATCAAGGACTGAGAGGCAGAACTGAGATGAGTCTGAAACCCTGAAAACGCCTTTTATTAATTGATTTAAACTAAGCTATCTATTTTCTCATATTTAATCATTGCTATTGAATTATTTAGGAAATTTAAACAACCAAACCAACATTTTCTCACTTCTAGTACCTAACTGATTAAAGTAGAGTCCGGTTTAGATTTGAACCGTCCCTGTGATCGATACCCGACAATATACTATTCGATAGGATTGTGCACTTGCAGTCTGAACCGAAACTTTGTGCTATACCTTTTTGGTGTAACAAGTTTTTGGTGCCAGACAACATCATTTATTTTTACTGGATTTTTGCTTATCTTAGTTAATCTAGATTTTAATTTGTATCTTTTCTTTTTCTTAGATCACAGGAACAAACTGGCATACATACCTCCTCCCGTTGGCAATTACCAGTTGAGAAGCAAAGGACCACTGTCCGACGCCACTGCTTCTGCACCACCACCTCCTGATACGACCCGTGTTACATCCGACACGACCCGTGTGGAGGAGACATAAATCCCAAGGGGAGCAAGGATGGATGATCTGGAAAGAGTGGCCGACTTCATACCAAGGACTCTTCGTGAGTTCAATGTGCCTCGAGCTGGAGACGTGAGGGGCACGATCAGGCTACCAAGGATAGTGGGGCAGCAGCCAAACTTCAATCCTGGCATGACCAACATTGTGCAGCAGAACACCTTTCATGGCCTAGATCATGAAGATCCACATACTCACCTCCAAAATTTTCTTGAGTGTTGCACTACCATTAAAACAAATGGCGCAACCACAGATTATACGAGACTTTCATTATTTCCTTTTACTCTTAGGGATAGGGCCAAGAAATGGTTAGGGTCATTACCAAGGGACTCAATAAGCACTTGGAGGGAATTATCAAAACTGTTTTTGACCAGATTTTTCCCTCACAAAAGAACTGCTAGGTTAGGACCCAATTGACTAGTTTTAGACAAAGGTCTGATGAACCCTAATGAGGCCTAGGAGAGGTTTAGGGAATTGCAATACTCTTGTCCACACCATGGTATACCTGATTGGTTGCTTATTCAAACTTTTTATGATGGTTTAATAGAAAGCACTCGCACATCTGTTGATGTTGTTGCAGGTGGAGCCTTGATGGAAAGAGAACCTCATGAAGCGATGAACCTGATCGATAGCATGGCGCATAACCAACAGTAGTTCGGCCATGACAACACCCAAGCAGGAGGTGGCGGCCGCTTTGAGGTCGATCAGATCACTGCTCTGACCGCCAAGCTGGACGCTATGCAGAAGGCAGTCAACCAGCAGCCACAATCTTGTGTCATGTGTGGAGACAAAGGGCACTTTTACGAACAATGCCCAACTAGCCCAAAGGGATGAGAAACCTGAATAGGTCAACTACCTCAATAATGAATCATCCCATTTTCAGAGACCACATTTCAACAACCTTTCAAGCAGCAACAACAACCGGAACTACTTCCATAATACTTCTTTTCCCAACTCAAACAACCGATCATTTCAATCTGGTCCTCCTGAGCCGTATATCGCTCCCGCATGTGAGTGATTTCATGCATGAGCAAGGAAAAATGAACCAAATGATCTTCGAGCAATTACAGGCTCTCAATGCCCAACTGGCCAGTTCAGTTGCTCAAAACAGAAGGAATGAACAAATGGGTCATGAAGCTGCCCTCTGCACAACCACCTCCTGGAAGATTGCCCAGTCAACCAGAAATGAACCCCAGAGAAGAGGTAAAATCAATAACCTTGTTGAGCGGGACCCAACTATGAAGGACTCTCCAAGCCTGGTACGGGCTGTACCAAATATGTACGGGTTGTACCAAACTTGACCATATAGAACTAGCTCAACCAGTAACCTCATCTTACTCTCACCGCGGACCAGATAGATCCCACACGAAACCATGCATCACATTCTGAGAAGCTGGAGAAGAGAGAAGCCAGGTCGGACAAGGTTGACATGAGGACGCTACACGGGTCGAACACATCTGACAGGCACTGTGCGAGGGCCCAGACAGAGCAGCCAACTCCTGAGCTCAAGCCTCTTCCAGTTAACCTCAGACGCTTTGAGGATTTGAAAGCGCTACAAATGGTAATTCGGGGTATTATAATGAGAGCTCAACAAATTGTGATTGGGGGCTTGATTGAGAAATTCATAGGCGAGAAACCAGCCACCTGCCATGCCAACGGAACCAGGACCAGCACACTCCGGATCGTATAGATATCATTCGGGTCGTATAGACCAGCACACGGTCCATGTACCTCAAAGGTGGACGCCCTCCCAGAACCACCCCGACCCACCTTTCACCAACCAGTGAGACGCCCCCCGCCTCACCCCTCACTCCATGTCTTGTTAGTTTCCATATTTTTTCTATTTACTTTTTCTTGTGTGAATTCAAGCATTGAGGACAATGCTTCATTCAAGCTTGGGGGGTGGAATAGAAGAAAACTGTATCTGCATTTAGGTCATGTTTATTTTTCAAAAATTTGTATTTTTAGGTGATAAATTTGCTGTGATTGCTTGAATTAGGAACTTTTGTGAAAAGTTTTGGTTGTGTTTGGAATGACCTTGAGAAATTATAACTAACCCCATAATTGATCCAAGAACTGAATAAGAAGGGATGTTTTGAGAACTTGAAAAGATGAAAACTTGAATTGTATCGAAAAGTCATTTTGAAACTAAATTGTGTCTTTTTAATAAAGAAATGAAGATTTTAAATAACGAAAGATTGGGATATCCATTGGTATGAATGAATACCATTGGATGTGTGTATTCATGGTGTATGCGAAAATTAAAAAAAATATATATAATAAAAAAAAGTGATGAAATAAATGAAAAGATGGAGAAAATAAGAGTACTGGCAATAAGTCCTATTGGGCGCCTTTGAGCTCATCTCCCAAATTTAGAAAAGAAAAGAACTTTTGCATACATTAACACACGAAGTTCGCGACTTTCTGACCTAAGCTTGTTCCAAGTTTGGGGGGGCGGCTAAAAGAAGAAAAATCACCACAAACGAGGGCATTGTTTCAGTGAAAGAATGAAATATTGATAAATTCGGGTAATTAGCTTTGCAAATATTAAAACATTTTAGAATTTGAAGTTTGATTAATCGATTAGTGGGGTGAATCAAAATTGATCAAGGAAAATCCAAATTGTATCCAAAAATATTCTCATGGTTCTTGATAAGAGCAGTTTATGTAAATTTTCACATTTAGGAATTTATCTGGATTTAGGTAGTCCAAAGTCCAACCCGATACCTAAGTTGGGATTTTGGCTTGAGGACAAGCAAGATTTCAGCTTGGGGGAATTTGATATCTCGCAAACTTATCTATATTCCGACCTGTATTT
This sequence comes from Carex pumila, assembly GCA_033356055.1. NCBI lineage: Eukaryota > Viridiplantae > Streptophyta > Magnoliopsida > Poales > Cyperaceae > Carex > Carex pumila. The sequence continues at coordinate 7,020 of JARJHM010001527.1, read as the reverse complement.
TGTATCAAAACCTGTGTTTAAATTATTAAATCAGTCGTATTTCATTGAATATCTATAGAATGTGGTACTGCTGCACTTTTATTCTTATTTTGCAGAAAACGGGCGAAATCAGGGAAGTTACTACAACATTTGTATTTATGGTTAAAAGGTACAGCTTGCTGTACTGAAACTTTGTACTATACCTTTTTGGTGTGACAATTAGTGTTGATAGAAATTGTAGTAAAAGAAAAACTCATAAAAATAAAGGTTACCAGAAATTTCCTCTCCAGGTTTAGCTTTGATTTGTCATCAAAGCCGTGAAAAGATCTTAATGGTAGGCATCAGGCTAAGGGCAAGCCTAGTGATTGTCGCTGTTATCAACTTTGGATGTTTTGCGCAACTGAACTCGTGGTCTCCAACTCGCCATACCTCCGGTCGGTTGTCAATATTGTCAGTCACCGCCTTTATCTTTCCAGCACCTCGTCCCTTCTTCTTTGGAGGTTCCGGTGGTGTAATTTCTATTGCGGGTGTACCATTTAAACTGTCTTGAACAACTAGTGTTTCATATGTGCTATGGTTACTCTTGCCGTATTTGGCAGTTTTTGCTCTTGTGACCTTAGATTTCTTGTGGGGAGCCATTCGTCTTTTGCTTACAATGGAACAAATATGATGTTATCTATGAAGTAGAAGTTTGATTTGAAATTTAATTTGAGTAAGAATAAAGTAACAGATATGAGTAAAATGGAGAAAGGGTATTTCACTAATTACCACATATTTTTCAAAATAAAGTAATATTTGCTAGGGGTATTTCACTAATTCACTTAACTAGAACTCCTTATTGATTATCACTACAAAACATAAAGCAAAGTAAAAAAAAGGTGTTAATAACAATTTACTGTCTTAAAACTAGTGTTAATTAAAAAAATAATGAACAGTTACCCTTATATAAATTTGGTCTTAAAAGAAGTGCTAATTTACTGTCTAAAATATCGAACAAGTGTTAATTTATTAATATGAAAAGAACTCTTAACCCTTATAGGTCTTATAACTAATATCAAAAGCTAGCAACCCTTAACCCTTTTAATAAGTAACATATTTTGCATAAATCCCGACATTGGCACAGTTTTCAAACAATTTGAGCCGTAGGTGCATAATTTGAAACTGATATGGAAATTAATACAAATTTATTCTTATCATTACTTAAAATTCGACATTCTCAAATATTCAAGAGGAAAGGGGAAGACAAGGAGTTATGATATCTGGGATGTACCTAATGCCTTTCTCCGAGTATTGCATAATGGAATTGAGAGAGAAAGAGAGAGTTACTTACTGTATAAGCTGAGTAAGGCAAACTTCTTGTGGTAAGAGATGAAGATAGGGGCGGCGGTTTTTTTTTCTCTAATTTGTGAAATCGATTTGGGTATTTGGTTAAGTAGCCCTTGCTTGGTTTGCAGTAATTCTCTGAGATACATTAAGTTGTAAGGCAACTTTGTGTCCTGATCCCATGAAATAGTTTAACTTTGAGATTCTCATCGATTTTGTTTTAACGTTTGATATCTTTCAATTTGGGATCATAGGCGCTCAGATATTCCAGAGCTGCGATGTCACAATGAGAGTGAGTGATGCGCCTAAACTGTTGCTCCCAAAGTGGGGGGAGAACTAAATTTCATCTGACCGCCTAAGTTCGGGTATAAATAGAGCGGTTATGGCTTTGCAGAAGTAAGTTGCCAGTTGGTGGCCTTGGTTTATATAATAAGTTGCACTGCAATTAGTTGAAATGTATCTGTTTATAATTTCTCCCAAAACTTCCTGTCTCCAAATGTAAGTATGGTGTTCTTGAGGAATAACATAAACTTGTTATCCATATCCCAGCCGCTAAGAAGTGTCAAGATATGGGCCAAGAGCACTGTTATTTATTGAGATTGCGTATACTGAGGGGTGAATGGTTCGGATGATAATAACAGGTCCCCGTTGTACACCTAATAATAATAGCTGATTTTTTTAAACCAATTGAATGAGATAAATACGATGCAGTAGTCAATTGAGTTATTTATTTTGTAAGTAATTTGACAAAAATTATATGAATATTATAATAATTTCAATTACACAATAATAATTGACAATGTTATAATTTATATCAAAATGGTATGATTTTATATACATTAAATTATATTACATTATATGGATGTTGCATATGTGTATCACATCTTCTATGTATAGACCAATATCTAATTACCACATCACTAATACCCCATTTTGATACTAACTCTGGCCTTCTTTTTTGTATCTGAAATAGTGTCTTTTAGTAGTGCTATGGCATTCAAGTCTTTATTCATTCTTAATGTATATTTTAGTTGTACAAAGTTTTCATTCTTAATCCTACTAAGTGATGCATGGGTTGTTGCTAATTGTAGGAACACCTGGTGATCCAGAATCACTGCTGCAATCGGAGGAAGGTGATTATGACTAGTCTTGTTCTTGGGACCATGCTACCAACCATGAGCAGAGGGAGACAGAGCCCTCTAAAACCACTAGTAAATAAGAGGAGGAGAGCATGCATCCCGCCATCAAGGATGATGATGGCAGTAAGAGTGGGGTAATACGCCGCCCACTTATGTTTTTGTGATGCAGCTTTGGGTCTTAACCACCTAGAACTTGACGAAGATAACGATGGGGCTGAAAGCGAGGCGAGAAGAAAGAGAAAAAGAGGGCAGAAGTCTGATGTGAGGCGGGGCTGAGGGAAGGCGAAGCCTCGTAAACCAGCAGCCCCAGAATGTAAACCTAAATTGATGGTGGTTGGTGACGCGGAGTTCACATCCTACCCTATTTGCACAAAGGTGGTCACCACTACAAGGATGCTAACTTTAGAGAACATGCTGGGACCTTATAGGATGTATAATATGTTTCCTCTCAAGGCGAGGTTGGAAATCCTAAAAATGTTCTTGCAGAGGTATTATTGGGGGGAGGAGGAGGATGAGAAACTATGTATTGCCTTATTTGAGAAAATGGCATCAGATGCGTACTATCGCAAGATGACATTATTGAGGAAGAAGTACGACAAGAAATATGGAAAAGACAAATTAGTGTGGAAAGACTACCCTGCTCAGTGGTGCAAGAATCAAGAGTATTAGAAGGGGTTGTGCCTTATTTGGTCGAAGGAGAAATGGGGCAAAATTTCCCAAACCAACAGGGATAACAAAATAGAAGATGGGACGATCATCAATCATGTGGCTGGTTCAAGGTCCATGTTTTGGCACGCAGTCAAACTAGTATTGCATAAATAGCAGTTTACTATTGTGCCATTCATAAATCTCAGATTTTTATTTGTAGCAATTAATTTACGAATTATTTTAATTGCAAGTATCCAAAAAGGGATCGGCTATCACGTTGAAGGAGGTTTCCGACCGAACCCACTCCAAGAAAACAAAGGATGGAAAGGTCTACGTAAACAAAAGGGCAACCAATTCGGTGGTAATTGGTTTCCCCCTTTGGTTATATCAATTGCATTTTAGATTGCACAATTCTTAGCAGTTGGTAATCCAAGCTGTTCAATTTCAGAATGAGTATGATTACCTGAAGGCGCTATTCGGGCAAACGATGATAGATGAAGAATTATGGGAGTTGGCTGTAGAAGGAGAGGATTTGCATGGCGGTTGTTCGGCTTTGGAAACCGGTCTAGGACATGCAAAGTCAATCAAGCATTGGCTATAGAGGATGCAACCATGTTGGATACTGCCAAGAGCACTGCTACCTCGGCTAAAGATGTGACACAAACTTTCACAAAGTCACAGGTGGAAGAGATAGTTGGCTCCAAGGTTGCCGCCATGTTAGCAGTTGAACAAAAGTTGTTTGCTAAAGAGATAGCTGAACAAGAGAAGCGGTACTGAGCAGCAGTTGACGAGTATAGGAGGACTAACAGCTGGAACCAAGCTTGTATTGCATAGTTCTACCGAGTAACTGGAGTGCCTCGTCTAACTTGCCCTGTAAGTGTATTTACTTCAATAGAACTTACTATTATGAAAACTTCCAGCAATAAGTTAGAATAAGTTTAGCTTCTCTAATTAAGCATCCAACTGTATGAGTCCTCATCTGTTGAGGTAACTTAATATTTGTGTTCAAATGCAGACCATTCGATTGGAATCCAGACAATCCTGCCATGTAAGAAATGTATATCTCCCTTTAATATTCATGATGAAACAGTCTGTATCTAAAATCAAATTTTGAGTACATCTAAAATCCTGCCATGTAAGAAATGTATATCTCCCTTTGCTATGTAGGAGGCTTCGTCATCCAAGGGAAATGATGCTGGGGTAGCCAACATGGAGGGAACTGAAGCTGGGGTAGCCAACAGTGAGGGAACTGATGCTGGGGTAGCCAACAGGGAGGAAACTAATGTTGAGGTAGCCAACAGGGAGGGAAATGATGCTGGGGTATCCAAGGGAAATTAGTATGTGTTGTTAAATTTAATTTGTAATAAATATAATGAACAAAGTAGGATGTCAAACTAGTATGTGTTGTACCTCGTCAAGTAGGATGTGAACTTATCAATTATTTTCTTTGTTTATTGACAGTAGGATGTGAAAATACTATGTTTGAACATGAAGGTAGGATGTGAACTTTTATTTTATTTTATATGTTTGTTGACAATAGGATGTGAATGAATATAATTTAGTGGTTAACTTGTTGTATTTGAATAGTAGCAGTTAATTTGTATTTTTCAACTCTTATAAGTTTTTATTGTGATATTACCAATTAATTTCTCACTGGGTTGAGTTTAATATAATGCGTACAATGTGGGTATGCACATAAAATAAGTTATATTCAATAAGGGGGTACTATTATTTACATGGGTATACCGATCGAAATAGTCGAATCTCTCTTGATCTTATTGCTGTCAAACAGAGAAAACCCATTTTTGTAAAAATAACACCCCAACGCTCATTCATACCTATCAAGCAGACTCTCTACGAGGAATGGCACCCACCTATCTGAATTGAGCGCCAAGAGCACTAAAGATCTTCTGACCTATCTGGATTTTCAACTTCTCTCAGTTGGAACAGCTCTACCCTAGTTATCTCTACTGCTTAACACATTTGGTATGTAATTAATAGAAGGCAATAAGCATTCTCTACTGCTCAATACATTTTCAACTTCTCTAAGTTAAAAAATGCGAAATTGATTGTCTCAACTGCTCAATACCTAGTTGCCTTACCTTTGCAAGCATTGTCTTAACCCAAGCAAACACTATTCAAATTGATCTTCCCCCTTTGCAAGCATTGTCTTAACCCAAGCAAAATTTGTAGCAATTGAACTTACCCTTATGTTGATACGCGAAATTGATTTATTCTCACCTTTGTGACCATTATAAATTGATCTTCATTAATTTCTTTCAATAATTAAACATAAATACCTAATTAGTGGCTAAATTTCCTCTTGTCCAACAATTAATAGCTAGTGAAATGGGAACGAAACGTACATGGATGTACAACCGACTGAATGCCAATTGAAGGCTTCTACCCGAGTTCATAAAGGGTGTGAAAAATTTGTTGATGTAGCTTGTTCCAATCCCTCGGTTGTGACTGTCCTTAATGGCAAAGAATGTATCCCATGTCCATGTTAGAAATATGAAAACCTCTCAACCAAAGACTTGCAAACCGTGAGAATACATCTTTGCCAAGCCGGCTTTCGAGAAGGATATGAACATTGGCACACACACAGGGAGAAATGCCCAACTCACCTCTCAATGTTCTGCAAAGTCCACCAACTGAACGAAACAATGGCAATTATCATGTTGGAGCTGATATGGTAAGGGAAGCCGCCGGTCAAAATTTCAATTGGGAGGAGGATGCACCTATCGGAATGGCTAAAAAATTCTTTGACATGTTAGCCGCATCGGAAACACCACTTTGGGAAGAGAACATAACGGGTCAATTGAAATGCAAATCACACACAATCTTATCGGCCGTAACAGAAGCACTAGCATTGAAGTCGGAATACCAATTGAGCCAAAAATACTTTGATGGGATGATGAGTCTTATCAAAAAGCATACCCCCCTAGTGAAAAAATGCCGGAAAACTTCTATCAAGCCAATCGATTGGTCGAGCCGCTCAGCATGGAACATAAGAACATCGATGTATGCCCAACCTTTTGTTTGTTTTACTATAAGGATAGAGAGGACAATACACATTGTGATGAATGTGATACACCAAGATATAAACCACTTGGACCTAATAAGAATGCAAAACCGGTTGCACAAAAGCAACTTCGTTATCTACCAATCACGCCAAGATTACAAAAGTTGTACATGACCCGATCGAATGCGGTCAAAATGAGATGGCATAAGGAAAGTTTTTGTGAGAAGCCCGAGATTATGGTGCACCTGACTAATGGTGAGTCTTGGAAGCACTTCGCACGAAAATATCCGGCTTTTACCAAAGAGGTGAGAAATGTTTGGTTGGGGATAATAACAGACGGATTTATGCCATTCAAGTCAAATGCATCTCCATATTCATGTTGGCCGATACCTATTTTACCTTATAATCTATCACCTGGGATGTTAATGAAAGAAGATAGCATATTCCTCTCGCTAGTCATTTGTGGACCAAGCATCCAGGTTGGGACATTGACATTCTTCTTGAACCTTTATTGATGAATTGAACACATTGTAGAAGGATGGAGCGATTACATGGGATGTGTCTAAATAAGCGAACTTCACCATGAAAGCAACACTACTTTGGTCAATAAACAATTATCCGGCATTCGAGATGCTAAGTGGGTGGGGTACTAAAGGCAGATTAGCATGTTTTCTGTCACACCCCAAACCAGGAATTTGGATTAAGGTGTGATCACCCTCGCCTTGTGCTTAATTAATCATTAAGCATGCAAGGCTAATCATAAATAATAAATCAAACAGCAGCGGAAGACAAAATAATATAAATATCAAGCATCAGTCACATAGCAAATAAATAAACATATACATACATAACATATAATTCGATCCATCTTGGATCCAAATAACTCCATTTATAGAAGGGGATACA